>VXAD01003158.1:249416-296366 GCA_013399195.1 Dicrurus megarhynchus
GGAGCCGCACGGCCGCCCGGGCAGCGGCTAATGGCGGCGGGGCCGTGCGGAGGTCACGGGCTGCGCTGGGCGCTGCCGCTCCGCCCGCCGCTCTGCCTCGCCTGCGCCGTGGAGACCCTGGGCGACGGCAGCGCCTCGGTGGGCAGCACTTGCCCCGCCGCCCCTTCCCGTGTGCGGCTGGGCCGTAGAGCACCCCCCCAGCGGGCCCCGCCCCGCCGGCTGGGCTGCCGCTCTCCTGCGCTCAGTTTGGGGCCGGGGCCCGGCCGGTGTGGCCCTCGGCCAGCCCTGTCGCCTCGGCACCCGGGCCCTGATGGCCCTTTTCCCCTCAGGGTGGTGGGAGCAGCGCGGGGCTCGGGCCCAAGGCCTAACGGGCTGCTGTGTTTGATCCGTAGCTGGTGCGCAAGATGCACGTCCTGTCCCGTCTCCAAGATGCCCTGGCCTGGCAGGCGGTGCCCGTCGTCCAGCTGCTGGCACCAGACGAGAGGGTGTGCATGCATTTGATAGGAACTCTCTTTGGTAAGAGCTCTGCTGAGGCCTGGTGCAACAGCAGGGAGGAGGCAGTTATCTTTTGTTGAACACATGTGACGCTTCCCGACATTTGAAGCCATAAAAAAAGAGTGAAAGAATATTGAGGTGCCTACCTCCATATTTCCACCGTTCTGTTAGGTGTGTAATTACTCCTTGCAGAAAACTGCCTGTCACTGATTTAGAATAGGTTAATTAGTTTCGTCATTCCCCAAGGAGCAGGATTGGCATGTTCATAAAGCTCTTGCAATTTTCCAAAGTGTCCTGACATATCTGTGAAGTCTTTCTGGAGAATGGGGAGTGCCTAGCATATGACTCTTCCCTGAATGTCCTCCATTCTGGTCTCATGCCTCTGGAGTTATATGAAGATTCATACAGAAATCAACGTGTGAGCTTAAAAAGGTGTTGCAGGACTTAATATTGAATGAACAAAACACAAATCTGTGTAGTGGGGTTTTTCCACACCATCACTTTACATTTGTAGAAATCCTTATTGCTGTACAACTAGAAACTACTTCTTTCTGGTGGGTCAGCCTCATACCAAAACAGTGTTCAGCAGGATGTCAGAAAGTGTCTTTCCAGTAAGTCTCCGTGATCTTGAACATCTCTTACTGATTTCTGTTTGCATAGCAGTGCTATGGGAAATGTCTTTGAAACTTTAAAAATCTTGATGGAGAAGAAATAATGGTCTAAATGAGGGAATAGTAAGGCAGGAAGGGAAAGGTGGAGGGTAGGAATAAGAGTGCCCTCAAAGCGCAAATATCCCAGATTCCTTTAATTCCACCATCTCATTTGTACATCAGAGATAATTCTTGTTCTTTGGGGAAATGTAACTTACAAGACTCTTTCCCTGCCTTGACATACTGAATAGCTCAAACAGTTGATTGCCCATAAATTGTGTTGTGCATGTTTTGGAAGCAGCTTTGTTAGAACTTTATGCGGGTTTAGTTCTTCTAATTGCACAAATATTTTTTGAATGTTGTGTGCACACCTAATCCTCCAGAGAAGTGGAAAGAGTGGTGCTTATGGCCAATTCAACCCTACACCGTATGACCCTAACACAAAATCACCCAGAAGACAGGGATGCTGTGCTTGCATTGCAATGCTCTTGTCTGCTTTAATAATTCTCTGAGAAGAGAATTCTCTTTATGACTGGGTGGTTTGAGGATAGCTTTGGGTTTTACTGTACTTGGTGTAACTCCTAGGGCAGTTGGAATCCCAGTCTAAGCTTGGGGCTACAAACAAGGGCATGTTCATTTTTGATAGAGCTTGGATGGACCAAGGATCATTTGTGTAAGAGGGACCCCCCAAAAGTTTGAGCAGTGCTGTCAAGGAAGTATTAGTAGTGAATTCAGGAAAATACATTTGTTTTTGGAAAGAATTTTGGAATAAGCACAGGCAGAAGAAAGAGGGTTAAGAGAGGTGGAGTGTTATGTATGAGGAGGTGGTGAATTTCAGATAAGCCTGAATTTCATGCAGCTAATATTGCAATGTTCACTAATGCTGTATACAAATATTTTCTAGAGTTACTAAGGATTGGGCAGATGAGGCAGGAAATAAGTAATTTCTTCACCTGTCATAACATTACTTTAGTTGGTCAAAATTCTGAGACATCATGGAGTCTTCAGAGGGGAGGTAGTTTGACTGGGTGTATTGAAACAAGTCATTTAGCATGGCAACAGTGGGGATCCGAACCATATGCCTGATGCTATAGGTTGGAAGGAGCTGGGAGATAGAGTTTCTTGTCTGCTGGGGTGTAGTAGAGTGAGACAGTGGTTTATTTTAATATATCCAGTCTTACGCTCTCATTGTAAAATTAACTTGTGAAGTGATGCCTTCAGGTTCAATTTAATGTTGGAATAGTTTCCATATGATTGAAATCTGGTGTTCAGATTTGGTTTCAGGGTTTTCAGTGCTGTGGAGGGAGAAGATTGTTCATAGTAACTGATAAGAATGGAGGACACAAAGGACAAAACTCACAGCTGGGTTTTGACTTCTGTCATTCCGGGGTGTTGTTTCAGATGTATAACTGGATACACACAGTGAGATGTGGTGGTGGCAGCAGTTACGTATTCCCTGACATAGGTGGAGCCACTGACTTCAATTATAAAGCACATCAAAAATTGGCAAGAGAACTGAGTGTCTCATGTCCCTGTGTCCTGCTTATAGAGGCAACTTTTGCGGTACTCCCAGAGAGTATCCACCCTCATCTGACAAAGTCAGGCTGGTGTCATGGGAAGTGGGGAAAACAAAACAGTTCTGAAAAAAAACTTCAGTTCTTTTTAACAAGAAGGAATTACAGCACTGGTGATCAGAAGCAGGAATGAGTTCCATGACCTATTGTGGTTTATCTTTTAGGGATGTTGCATTCTGTGGAAGACAGCGGTGCCCTGAACCTATTAGCTGAAGGTGAGAAACAAATGCCACATCTCAATTACTGGCAGTTTGTGAAGGGGACAATCTGTCTTGTCTGATACCTATAATGAGATGCTCAGCTTCGACACAGCTTCAGTGGGGAAGATCATCTATTTTCTATCCATGCAACGAAAATGAGCGGTCTGCTCCAGTATTTGGGGGCAGGGAGTGCGTGCACGTTTAAATATTTAACATTTCTCTCACAGGTTCTGTGTGTGTCACGAATTTAGTATCAGGTGGGTAACAGTGCCTCAACTTTGGCATCATTGGACCTGACCGAATTGTCAAAGCAAACAGAAATCTGTGGGATCTACTGCTTTCTCCCCAGGAGTACAGGGTATTTGTGATTTAGCTGTACAGGCTGTAGAGTCCTCTTTGTGAGCAGTCCCTCATTAAAAACTGAAGGAAACATCTGCAGGGCTGACAAAGGAATCTCTGCAGTCCAGTTAACCTTGGGCACCTCTGCTGAGTCTAGAGATATTAGCAGTGCAATGATGCATTTCATGTCCAGCCATGAAAGCTAAAAGGAGCGATGACAAACTTCTTCCAGAGGGATTTTAGTTTTCAGACACTTGCTTGAAATGGAGTTGGAAAGGGGAGAAGCCTTTCTGTCATGTTACCAGTCTTGAGAGATGGATGCTGTCTAGCAGAGCAATTTTAAATTAGTGTTGCCTAAGCCTTGAAAATTTTTAAAGTTTCTGAGAGTTTGGGGCAAGAAAGGGCTATTAAACCATCTATAAAGCATATCTGTCTCAGATACGCTTCTGCTGAGATGCATAGATCTGTAGCTGAAGTAGGTCTAGTATTGCCTTGGATATAGCAAGAAATGGTGAACCCAGAATCTCTGGTGTTCCTTTTTAGAATGCTTTCCTAGGATACAAATCTAAAGTGTAGGTTTTCCAAATGAGTCATGCCATGACAGCAAGCTACATGCAAGACAGCCCTACCAAATCCTGTGTAGAAATGTTGTGCGCAGTGTCTCAGTAAAGGGACTATTGCCAAAATTTTATCTGCTGAACATTCAGGTGCCCGGTTCTAAAAGTACTGGAAGAGGAACTTTGCTTCCTGCAACTGCCCTGCTGGTATATGTGTGGAGGCACAGGCAGCCTGCCAGCATCAGGCAACTCCCTTGTGATTTTGTCAGGGAAACCCCAGGTGATATTTGCCACACTGCTTGGCAAATGTAATATCTTGCTGATTCCTATTGTTAGTACAGAGCTGACAGAGTTCTTAAAATTTCAGTGAGTAAAGGAATAACAGCACTTACTTGGGGCTGAGGAGGTGAACAGCACCACACTGGTGACTGGGGCCTTGCTTTCTTGTAAGGTGTATGGGATAACTGGAGTGGGGAGGAATTTGGGGTTGGAATATGGTTGATAGACTTCACTTACCTTAAGGACAGTAGCAGCTGAAGGAGGAGCTCTGAGTGTGAATCTAAGGATCCTCAGCAGTTGCAGTTTTGATACCTTCTCTGGAAAGACACATTTTTAAAAGCCAATTTTCATACAGTAGGAAGCCTGGTCTGTTCAATTACCAGAATTCTTTATCCTTTTAAGCTAGGTTTTTTTCCCCTTCCCTTCCTGATTCCTTATGTTTACTTGCTGTCCTGAGGCTCAGTTTGTCGCTTGCCGTTCATTTCCATGCATGGTTTGTAGTGCAGCTGAAGCACTGCTGGAATGGTGCCTCAGAGAGCTTGATCTGGGCTATCAGGAGTAATAGTGCTGGGAATGCTGCTGTTACCCTGCTCTCTCAGCACCTCTACGCTCATTTCATTTCCAAGCTCTTTGCTCACTGGTCTGCTAAAGCCCTGTGGAAGATGGATTGTGAGTGCTCTTGTGTGTGTGTTACTGATCCTGTTTCTTCTGCCTAGTTCTGGTGCGGCTTGTTGTGGAGCTGAAGTCAGAGCAGTGCTTATGCTGCATTTTGAATGAAAGTCAAAAGGAGGTCAGTGAAGATGAATTCTTTTCCCCTTCCTTCCAGTCTTTCAGAGATTGAGGAATGAGTGGCCCTGCAAGACTGAGATGTAGCATCTGCTGCAGTGGGATCACAGAATCATAGAATGGTTTGGATTGGAAGGGACCTTAAAAATCATCTCGTTCCAACCCCCCTGGTATGCAGGAGGCACCTTCCACTAGAGCAGGTTGCTCAAAGCCCCATCCAACCTGACCTTGCAGAACAAAGTTCCCTTGCTGTGATGTTGGCAGTGTTAGTGCCTACCATGGAGTTTTTATATTGTTCTCATGGTGCCTTGCAGCCATATGGCTTCATGATACTCATAAAGCTGTGTGGTTTCCTCAGATACTTCTTTTCCTACTTTACTGTTTCAGTTATATGAGGAGCTTTCCCAACCTGTGCCATGGGCTCTTACTCTCTTTGTTCCTAAGTTTATGATGGTCCCATGGAGTACAAAAAATGGGAACTAGCAAAAGTGGTGAGAAATTAATCTGGTTCATGTGTTCATGTAAGAGGTGGAGGGGAGAAAGAGGAAAAGGAACAACAAGCAAGCAGTTCCTTGAATTAATTTAAAGACATTTTGGAGACTTAGTGTGATATTTGGGGTTTCTCTGTGGTTTATCCTAAGTGATGAAAAGGACCGATCTTTGGAAAATATCCTGTTCTGGAAAATTATGCATCACTGAGGACTTGGTGGTTTGGGTGCATTTCTGCCTTTGGACTGTGTCCTCGTCACAGAAACATTTTCCTTCTCTGTCTCCTCTACAGCTGTGCAAAGCAACTACCATGAGAAGCACCCTGCCCACATTTGCTCTCTTGGGCAAGCTGGCAGATGCCATCTCAGGCTTTGCTGAGATCCTGGTGGTAAAGCACAGTGAGTAATATGTCATGTCCCACTGAAGGGTGGTATTCACAGCCCTAATACACACGCATGCGTGCACTCCCCTGTCCCCCAGACGAATTCATGAAAGTTGCACAAGAAGCCTGTCCAGAAGTCAGAGTGGCATTCAGGCCTCCTGGGATACAGGTCAGAACCTTCATAGCAGGCTTGTTATCATGTTTTTAGCCAGGCAGAAGCAGCCTCTGTGAACTGGGGTTGTCAGTCTGCCTCACAGGCAACATACCTTTAGTTTTTTTTTTATCTTGAGCCAATGCTTGGGGGTCTGGTGAGCAAGCTGAACTGTTTGTGGAGGGAGCTGGGGTGATGGATCTTCATATGGTGAACAGTGAGCTCCGCTAGCTGTTTATTACTGTACCTCTGCTCAGAGGGACAGATGGTGCTGAGCACATCACCTGATGGTGGCATTCATTAACCTGCATACGCCAGTCTGTCCAGTGGGCTTTTGCAAGTTTTCAAGGGAAAGAGGTTGGTGCTTTTAAAATATCAATGAATGTTTGCTATTCCTGTTCCTCATACTAGATAATTTAGTGGATCATCTGCTGATGGGCTTGACATACCCAAATGAGGCTATAAAGGCTGCTGTCTGCTACTTGTATGGCAAGCTGTACTCCTCTCCTGTTGGCACAGAACAGCTCTCAGGACACTTTGAAGAAAGGCTATGTGGTGTCTTCTTGAAAACCCTGGGCTGTGCGCAGACAAAGGAGCTGCAGGTTAATTGTTTGGGTAAGGCATTGCTGAGAGAAACTGCAAGGTGCAAGGGTAGGCTTGAGGAAGAAAACCTTGGCTGGTTTAGGTGCTCTAATGTGGGTCGTTCCATAGAGGATCTTTATGCTTCTTGTCCAAAGCCATCAATCCCTCCTGTTAATCCATAGCAATCAAGTGGTCCAGACCTGCTGCTGAGCACCCTCAAGCCCCCATGTTCCCTCATGCCTCACATTTGCCCAGCACTGACTAATCTTCAATCTCTTCAGAGCTTGTGCTATGGCCTGATCATCCCTCAAAGTGTCTGAATGCAAATGCTGTGCACAGGGAGGTAGGTTTTAGAGAGCAGTGGGATGGACTCTAAAAGATACAGTCTTCAGATGTGGGGCATCATGTTAACTAGATTATAGAGCTAATGTGGAAGTGGCATTTTCTTGCAGTTATGCTTCCAACTGCATGTTTCAGCTGTTGCTGGGGAGCACAATTTCAGCCTTTCTGACATCATTTGCTTGTAAACCAGCCAGGGAATTAATTTTTCTAGTAGGAGGCAAGCAGGAACTGGATTGCTCCTCAGCTCCTCTACTCAGCTACTAGAAATGGATTATGATTCCTTTGAAAGTAGAATTCTGTAGCTCAGATGATACCCCTGTGAATCTGTACTGATGTGTACTGATGATTTTCATCAATACCTGTAGCAGTGATCTATACTGTTATACTGAGGGAGTTTTTTTGGAGCGTGGGTATCCTTTAGCTGAACAGAGCTGCTTCTTTAAGAGCCTGTGAAAATAGAAGGAGAAGATAAATGCCTGCTCTCTAGGAAGTGTTCCAGGGGAAATGTCTTGTCGTTGGGGTCACGGACTGCTTGGAGAAGAATGCAGGTCACGAGCTCTCCCAAGAAACAGTTTAAGGTGTGATTACTAACAGAAGATAATGCAAGTAGAGGGCTCCTGAGATGCACCCATGTACATACATGACTCTGAGAAGGAACAGATGGCAGATCAGACCAGCAAAAAACATCAGCAACAAGGGGTTGCAGGACATAGGAGTCATGGCAGTATCTGGGGACACAGTGAGAAGAAGCTCCCTAGTCTGGAGGTGTGTTAATATAATCCTCACTCTGCTCAGTATGGTGCTCATTCTTGCTCCCCCTTTTGCAGGTTTGCTGAAGGAGCTGCTGAAATCTGACCATTTTGTATCTATTCTTATGAATAATTCAAAGGCAGAGGAGGAGACTGGGAACCCTGACTTTTTAGAAGGCGAAAATCCACTGCCACTTGTTCTCAAAAAGGTGATTGCTGAAGTAGAAGTGAATTGTTGGTACACATAGATTGCTGGCCTGTAATGAATCTCTATCTAAGGCACTGTATATATGAAAAGCAAAGTGTTCTGTTGCCAAGACCAGCAATAGAGGCTGCAGTGAGAAATGGTGATACCTCTATTTATCACCTAGTTCATTCCTGCATCCTGGAATGGGAAAAGTCTTACTCCTGGCCTCAGCTGATTTTACTCACTCACATTTGAGGTCTGATACAGCACATGCAGCACCAGCATGACTAAGCATGGGGGCAGAACTATTACTCATGATCTACTCTGTTGTGGTTCTCATGTGCTTTTCTGAGTGTCTTTGGTTCTGTGTTTTATATTACCTTAGCAAGTTTAATCTGTGAAATACATGCCAAAAGAGAGATCTTAATTTCTGTTTTAAATTTTAAAAAGTAGAACAAACTGTTTCCTACTCATAGTTGCATAGCTGACTTCCTTTCTCCTTTTGACTTTTGTTTCCCAACAGCTCTTGTTGACCAGAGATGAGATGTTACAGGCAGCGAGTTCTCACTGTATGGCTGCAGTGCTGGTTCACTCTCCTAGCAGATATGCTCCTGCTTTTATCCATGCAGATGTCCCAGGTGAACAAATGCAGTAGCATCTTATTGTTCATTCCCCAGTATCAAAGCCACCTCTGGCTGTTTGGTTTAGGAATCAGACTGGCTCCATGAGATCCACTGGTGGCATAATGTGTGTGGTGGCCATTTTATACCATGTGATTTTAGGAGTAGAAGGGGAGACTACATTTTCAACTGAAAGTTTAGAAGCAGCTGTCACCAGGCAGAATGGAGTTCCCACAGAGAGAATTTGGCTAAGTCCTTGTGGTCAAGGTCCTTCTTGCAGGACCTTAGATACAAGCCTAAGCAAACTGGGGTTCCATCTCATTCCACTAAATATTGTAAATTTGCTGAGATTTTGGTTCAGGATTTAGCTTTAGAATGTAGCTATGGGAGATGGTTTATTATTTCTCTGTAATCCCAAAAGACAGAAATACTTTAATTATACAAATTCTTTTGGAGATGTAAAAGTCATGAGGAAAAAAAGGTCACTGCATCTGTGGTAAAGCTTGCTTTGTGGCTTTTCATTTGTGCCAAAGGCTAGACCCACAATTCAGCTCCTTCCTACTGAGTTTGTACTTGGAAGATGCCTGCCCATGGGTCTCTGCTCTCCAGTCACCTTAGTTTGAAGACTAGCATACCCCTGAGCATCTACTCCATTCTCCATTCCTGCCATTTCATAGTACAGCTGCTCTCCCTGTGGCTGTTGCTATGCTTCCTCATTTCCTCCTCCTTCCTCTGCTCTGTTCTAGGAGCAGCTGTGCTATGCTGTGAGCAGCCTGGCTCTTACCAGGGTGACCTTATTTGTGTGTGTGTGTGTTTGCAGAGTTCCTCTTTGAGTGTCTCTTGTGTAAAAGTGAAATCCTCATCTGGTCAGTGTACTGCTGCCTGCTCCTCCTGACTGAAGAGCGCCTTTTCTTCTCCAAGTGTCACACTGTCTATGGTGAGTCATCAACCTTTCTGACAGAGTGACTGCAGTAATACTTGTGCCTCTAGCTGAATTCCAGCGCTTTACACACAACCACAATTTCCAGTCAGGATGGATAAAGGACTGAAAATGAGTACCTATCAGACATGTTTGTGATGTCCAACGTAGCTTGGATTTACAGTGTTGTCCTAATGAGTTTCCGATGAGCATTAATTCATTATAATAACCAGTGATCATGATTGAGTCCCTGAGTTACTATTAAGTATTTCTGTAGACATGCCAAGAGTAGATTTAGAAAGAATGGTTAAATTCCTTCTGTTCTTTGGGACTTATCCCCAGCAGTGGAGGTTGAGGCACATTATCAGGGAGCTGAGTGAACGCTCAACAGTTTCGGACAGTTGTTTCTGTCAGTGGCTCAGAAGAATAATTGTTCAAATCTTTCTTTTTTAAAAAAAACTTAATTTTGCTTCCCTCCTGGAATCTGCAATGTTAAAAGTGACTCTGTGACTTCTCTTGAAAATGTATAGGCATTGAATCTCTGGTGAGAAGTCTCCAAGGTGTCCTGCTGCTGAACAATGTGGAGTTGCACAAACAAGGGCTCCTGCTCTTCACTGAAATACTGAAACGGTAAGGGACTACCCTGTCAGGCTTGCACAGGTGGAGTTTGGTATCCCAAAATGGAGACTGTGGGCCTTTAGCTTTTTAAGATTTTCTTCCAAGACCAGATACCTACACACCTTTAGAGCTTTTGTGTTTGAAAGATGGTGCTGAACAATGACATCTCCTTTATTCTTGCAAAGAGGGGCCTGATGGTTGTTTCTGAACCTCCCAGCCTGTCCTGTCTGTGCCTGCATCCACCACTATATCTTCCTCTTCCTGCTTCCTTGCCAGTCTGGGAGGTGAAATCTCTTCTGCTGTAGGCAGAGCACGAGAGAAGGCCAGGAAGGTCCAGGCGTACGTGAGCAGGCCAGCTCCTGCTAAGTGTGTCTCTATGACGAAACAAAGCATGCAAATTCCATGGCCTCTGGTCTTCTGTCATCATCTGAGGTAAATTCAAACAGCAAAAACAAATTCTAGGCTGAAATATTAATGTCTTCTGTCACTTTTTTCCTCTTGTTTTCTGCTAAGAAATAATATACACTGGCTTGTTTTTTTTCTGTGCTTCCTGTTCTTGCCTCTATGATCTTGTTCCTATCCTGTCATGCTAGTGACAGAGTCTTGTTTTTGCCACTTAGATCCCCCAAGAGAGCCCTTGAGCAGAATTTTGGAAATGTCATAGTCAATTTTGTAGCAAGTGGCAGGGTAAAAAGGAGGAGAAAAAGCAACAGTGCTAGAACAGTGTGGTGATGCCAGTGTGGGATCTGTCAAAAAGAGAAACCAGGATGTGGGAAACACTAATTACAGCATTTATGCTTGTAAAACAAAGAGAACACTCTGTGCAGTTACTCTCATTTTCTCGCACACCCATTCTCTTTCTCTGAGCTTTGCTTTAGAAATCATGTTTTATTTAAAATCCTCTCATAGTGGGGAAAGGGATCTTGTGGT
Organism: Dicrurus megarhynchus; assembly: GCA_013399195.1. Lineage (NCBI taxonomy): Eukaryota > Metazoa > Chordata > Aves > Passeriformes > Dicruridae > Dicrurus > Dicrurus megarhynchus. Next base: position 260,266 of record VXAD01003158.1, read on the forward strand.
GGAACCTCTCCTCTTGGTTTTAGCTTGCAGCTGGATTCTCTTTGTAAGTGAGCCACACATTCTGGTGAGGTCCACGCAGGACATAGTGCTCCCCTTGGCAGTATGTCAGGAATGTTGGGTAGCTCTCCCTGGAGTGACCCTTGTCTCTCCCAGCATAAAGTGGCAGGCACAATTTGGGGCCCAAAGATGAGAGGTTGCAGGAAGCTGCAAGAGTGCTGCCCTTCACACTTTCCCCCCAGGCCCTGAAGACATCACAGTGCACCATATTGAAAGTGGGTTTGTTCGTCCTAAATGAGTCAGCAGTACTCCTCCATCCCTTCCTCCCTGCATGAGTCACTGAAGATTTTTTTCTTCCTGATGTGTTTTACTTCAGAAGGTCAGTGATTAAAGAAAGGAAATACAGAGGATTAATAGAATTACCTAGTGTAAGTAGAAACAACTTGGAAGTTCAGTGCATCACTTGTGGCTTGGCTCCTGATGCCTGAGTTCCACAAGTCCTTTTCCTTGCCATGCCCACCTCACAGCTTTTTCTCACAGCAGAATGTGAGGTGGCTGCGAAGCTGGGTTCCATCCCACTGAGTGACTAAAAAGAGTGGTTCTTCCTCTGTTCCCTCTTTGCCATATAACTGGGCTACTAGTGTAATTTCTACTGAAGTTCACTTTGCTTTCCCATTTGTGCATGCGAGCATGTGCTCCTGGCTTGCTTTAGTCAGGCACGACTGTGAAAATTGAATAACAGGGAATACTTTTGGCTCCCAAATCTGGCTCCTGTCATGCTGTGCTGCTTTTCTTGCTTCACTTTGGAGAGACCCTCTGGCAGGCTGTTAGTGCCTCATGTCTGCATGTAGCTGCCTGTCTTCTGCTTGCCCTCCCAACTGTACCTGATTTGCTGGGAGCCAAATGAGCACAGTCTGCCGTTTACACAGCTCTGTCCGATAATGGGATTAATGGCCTGTTATCCCTCCATGCTCTCATGCTGAATGCTCAAAGGTGTTGGGCCACAGATGACCAAAATGCTCACTGTTGAGAAGAATTGTTAAAATAGTTGGATTGTGTTTCTTTTCCTGATTACTTTTCAAGTTTGTGAAGGTTCCTGTCCTGGCATCATCTGGCATTAGAAGTGCCGTAGGACTGTGAGGGAAGCTATTTTCATGTCATTATCTGTATTCTAGGATGGTGATGTCTGCTTATATATATACTTAAATATATAAGTTGCTAGATGAACTCACAAATACCAGAGCAGATGGCCTGAACATGAAGTCCTGGGCACAGAGATCACTATATTTTGCAAAGCTTCTTTTCTTGTGCTTTTCATGTCCGTGTTCACTGGAGTAGTCACACAGTTACCCAGGCTGCGGGTGTTTTATTATGGTAGTGCTTCAGACTGGCTGAAGTTCCCTCTTTGTAGCAAACCTTCTACCTGCTCAAGTCTGAGAGTACCTCCTTGAGAGCAGCTGTCTCTCAATACTGAAAAACATGGGTGCATCGCATGGCTCAGCTGTCCATTTGCTGAAATGAGGGAAGGGCACTACAGTTACCTAACTCTGACAACATTCTCCTTGCTTACTTTGTTGTCTCTTCGCAGGCAACCAGTGGAAATCAAATTATTCACCAACCGAGGTGTATGTATAGAAGCCATTGATGTTTTGATGGAGACAGTGAACTGCCCAGTGCTGGAGGTGGCGGTGGAGGCTGTGAAAGCTGTGGCAGCTTTCCTGAGGTAGGCAAGAATATATTTGCAGGCGTTTCTTCAGATAGATCTATTGATACCATCTTGGGCTTTGCAGTTCCCCTGTGGCTGTGTGGGTGAACGTGCTCTGCAGTGGGACTTGTGGCTGAGGCAGGCGTGGGTACAGCAGAGCCAGCTTCCCACCCACCTCAGGAAAGCTGCCAGAGCAATGAAGCTGTGGCAGGCATTGCAGCAAGGACCTAGTGTTCCAGGCAGGTTTGTACAGCACCTGCTGTGGCTTTGTCACTCTGTGCCCCATCTGGATGGATAAGAGTAGTAAGCGTAAGACTCTGGACAGTCATATGCTTCCTGACTGTAGTGGGAGCAGACAGAGCACTGAGGGTGTGTTTGGGCTCATGTGTGGGTGAAGGCACTATTCAAATACTGTGACCTTACTATGCTCTGCTGGAGAGAAGTGGCAACAGCATATTTCCAACAGAAAAGCAGTTACTTCTGAAGATGTTGCCTTCCTAGTGGAATGTTCCCAGCAGGGACTGTGCATCTTGTCTTTCTCTTCACTTGTTAAGGAAGGACCATCTGAGCTCCCATCCAGTCCCATATGAAGAGCTGCAGAAGCTTCTGGAGGCAGTGCTGAAGCGATGTGGTGATCTCTCCCCACCACAGAGTAGTAAGAGGCCCGCAGTAAGTCAAAAGTTGTTGCTTGTTGGTAGGACCAAGCAGGACGGGGATGATCTTCTTAGGACACTGTGTGGATGTTTTAGATATGTTCCATCCCTTACTTAACATCCCCCATGGCTATTTAGTTCTCTGCTATTTCTTTTGATCCTCTTGCCTCGAAATGGTGCCAGACTTTGAAGTAGATGAAGATGGATGCTGGTGAATGTTATCTTTCTAAATCAATGAAATTCTGTGGGACATCACTTGAGCGTGCTGCTCTCTTTATGTGTCCAGTACTCCAAAATAATTTGAACTTCCCCTTCTTCAGGCCCCCACCTTGTAGGCTGCATTGGTCAATCTATTTTTTCAGCAATGAACATTTCTTGTTCTGCATTCAGATCAAGAGTGTCATTATATATGCACTGTGATCTCTCAGCAAGGGAGTTGTTAGCCGTTATTTGACCTATAAATCCTTTCCTGTTCCTGGAACCCATAGTTAGTGTGATGTGCTGCTGGGACCTCTGCACTTCTGAGAAGACCCCCAGGTAGAGATGGCTAGTGCAAAGACAAGGGCTGAGCCTTCTTGCTATAGGCTTAGAGCCATATAGATTTAGATTGCATGCCTGTAGTGACAAGAACACCTCAATGCTCAAAGGAGTAGCAGAACTCCAAATTCTTGATGAACTACCTTTACACCCAAGTTCAGTGGTACCAGATATTTGCCTTCTCTGCCTGAAGAAGGCAGAAGTGCTTTCTGTCCCATAGGCAGGTGTTGGCCAGTCTGGTTGCACACACACAGAGCTAGGTGTCCCTTTCAGAATTAGAAGCTTCACAGGAAGGAAATTAGACAGATAGCGAGGATATCCAGCCTGTGTTTAAAGGGAGAAAAGGGGAAATGGTTATACCTCTGCCAAGATATCTCAGCATGAAATGGGGAAGGAGTTGTGAACTGCCAGGCACCAGTATGTAGATGTGCCCTCCTCTGGTATTGTGGAGAAGACCACCACAACAGGTTAAGGCTTAAAGGCAGATTTTGAGTTCCAAGTTGTTCCCAGTTTGGGCAAATGATTAACTCTGACGCTTCAGTTGGCTTCAGGCTTAACTCAGTGGGATGCTGTGTGGGAACAAGAACTAGTACATAGATAGTTGCTTAAAACTCTGAGCCAAAGTAGAAGAACTTCTAAGATTTCATTGCTAAGCAAGGAGAAGTAGTATTCTGTGTTGTCTGAAGAGTATTTGGAAGAAAGAAAATTTTAAAAAATACCAAGTTTTCTCAGAAGGGTTTGAGGCTCCATTAGCTGAAATGCTTAAAACTCAGATTAGATCAAATCATGGTAATACAGACTGTAAAGACAGGGCAGTGCCGCATTAGTAGCTCTGTAATTCTGTCCTCCCTAGGAAGAGCACACAAGCTCTTTAACTCTGCCCTCTCTGGGCAAAAATGGTTGTGTGAAAGAAGTGAGTGAAGTGAAATCTGTTGTTCCTCCTGCTGCTGGTGTCAGAGGAGAAAGCTATTTTTTTCTGAAAGTGAGCATAAGATTTTAAAGACTTCTCTCCTTTAACAGGGTGATCTCCTATTCTCAGTGTCTCAGAGTCACCCGGCAAACAGAAATCTTGGTAGAGTTCCTCAGAGACAGGGTCAGTTCTTGCTCAATACCCTGGAAAGTTTCAGAAATGCTTGCAGGTAAGGATAAGTCAGGAAGATCTGTGGGTGGGTGGTGTGTGTCCATGTCTGTCCATTCTTCTGTCCTTGTGACTATGTTCTTCCACCCAGCCCCACCACAGAAACATCACAGGTGAGTTCAGTGCATGGCACTTGTCAGTGAAACAGCAGAGTGAGGGGTATGTATTAATAGTGAAAATTTTGTGACACCTGGATGTGTCTCCCATGAAATTTGCCTGGGACCTATCAGTTTATTTCATGTCTTTGGGCTCTGAGGGACTGCTTGAAAATTCACCAAAACTGCTGATGATGTAAGAACTGTTGGAAGATATGTGTGAAACCAGATTCCTGTGCTATGTCCCTATGCTATGCAGGTTTCACTGCCAGAGGGGATTAACCATTTAACAAACATGTATCTGCTCCAGATGCTGGCCTTGGATTTGCTCGTGTCTGTGACCTGTTACTGAAAATGGGTCTATAGGCACCAACTTTACCTCTTTTGCTGGATCAGAGCTGTTTGGCACCCTTAGCTGTACAGCAGACAGTGGTAGATGAGTTTGTATGTGAATCAGGATGAATCAGGATCAGTTGTTCGGGTGGTCTGGACAAATTAGTTTTTGCCTTGCATCACTTGGCTTGGCTCAGATAATTCAGTCAGAAGCAGACATGCCTTTCCAGAGTCTGACCCAGAGTCTTGGGGTGGTGTTAGAGGGCACTCGGGTTCTGTCATGGATTTTATATCAGCTAAATGGTCCCTTGGCTGATTTTCACAAGGTTTGCTGTATTGTGCATCAGGTACTCTGGTATGGCTGAAAACCAGTCTTGCAACACCAGAGCTTCCTACAGCAGATACTTTCTTCACAGAAACTGTCTTCCTTTCCCAATATGTACTGTTGTGCAACCTTGATGACTTTTAACAGCTTCACTCAAGAGGTAACTGAGTGGGGTTGCCAGATTCCTCTGCTTCCAACCCATCGAGTGTTTGTGGGTCCTTTATGGTGAAAATTGTTATTAAAATGTAGTATCTCCCAACTTCCTTTACAGAGTGAAGAGGTTTCCTCTTTCCTCTGTTATCCACTGTGTGTTTGTAGGTTAGCAGTGGAATTCCAGGGTGACTTCATGGCCCAGGAGAACGCTTTCACTGCCCCCAACTCTGACAGCAAAGACACACTAAGCAACTTCTCTGAGTTCCTGCTGAGAATTTGTGACAGTCTCTGCATCCCCATGGTCATGGTAGGATTTCTTTTGAACTTGATCTGTTCCATGGGTACCTGGAAAGGTCCTTTCAAGCACCAGGAATGGGTTGCACAAATGTGTTTTTTGGGAAGAGGGCACGTTGAGTAACCGAGAACAGCTGTGGCATTTGTCACTTTTCCACAGCCACATGTTCATGCAAAAGGTAGTGTATGGTCTCAGAGGCTGCAGAAATTCATAAAGCTTCCACGTAGATGTCAGTGTCCTTCTTCAGACCATGCAATCCCAGAGCCTACCTACCATGCTTAGGTAGATGTGTAGTGTGATGCATGGCAGCTCTCGATGTTGCAGAAAATGAAGAGTGCCTGAACTGTTGTTTCCCCTTCTGCCAGTTTTTCAAAACTTGCCTGTGTCCCAGAGAGCAGCCATGTTTTGCACCTGCAATTTCCTTTTTATGCTTCTTCCCAGAAGGTACTGATGAGGCTGCCCAGCCTGCACAGCAAGGGCAATATTAAGCATTGTGCCTCAGTAAGGCCAGTGACATGATTTAGAAAGTAGCTGTGGAGCGTCTTGAGTGCTTTAGTGCTCCATCCAGGCCTGTCCCTAAGACGTTTCAAGCAGAATTGTCAAAACAACGGGACTTTGGTTTTGGTTCCTAATGTTCAGTAAAGTTTGTTTGTGCTTTGTGACAGGTGCAGGTGTATGGATTCTTGCAGTTGTTAGGAGCTTGGAGATACTTTGGTTGGTGTTTTCTCAACCAATCTCTTGGCAGACAGCTGCAGTGGCACTGCTGTTCTCCTCCTTGACAGGAGGGTGCACTGCATGTCCAGTTTGGCAAAGCTGTAGTCGGTGTGCTGTTTCTTGCTCATTGAAGTTGGGTAAAAATTAATGGACTGTGAGAAAATTGGCCAGTGACCTTCAGCAAGAGTGAGTTGAGTCATTCTGTTCTAAACAGTTCAGGGCTGGACTCTGCAGAGAGCTCAAATTCCTGAGTTTGCCACTGCTCCGTGAAATGCTGAAGCACAGGTGTTAAGTGTTGCTGAAGTCAGATGCACTTAAACATATGTCCTATGTTGTACAGGACAATTAGCCATCTGACCTGCAAGAGAAGTACCTTCCAGGGCAATGTGGGCAGTAATGTCAGTCACTGTGCATTTAGGCCTAACGGGTTGCCTGCTGGAATCCAGAAGAAGTTTCTTGTCTGGTGTGTTGTCTTGCAGAGTTACCAGCACAGCTCATAATGCTGGCAGTGGGGAGTGTTAGTTGCATTCAAAGTTCTCTGTGAGCCTGCTCTGCTGCCAGGCATTTTGGTAAAAGAACTGCTACTCCATCTGTCTGGATTTAGAAACCTGACTTTCTGGGCAGGCAGGAGGCTGGAAGAAAGCTGCTGCCTTCAGTGTTTATTGCATCTTATGCACCTGATCCATTAATCTTTCCACAGAGCTATCTGGAAAGGGCTTTCAGCCTGTCAGTGTCAGAGGTTTTCATCTCAACGCTCAATACCCTCTTTACAGTGGTGCCAAACATGCGGAATAAGTTCTCCAAGAAGCTGGGTATGTGGGTACTGCGGGATCACATTCTCTGTGCTCTTAACTATGGAACTTGCTGCTACTGCATGTTACTGAGGCAATGAGCCTAACATTGAGACTTTATGTGGAGGATTCCATTACATGTTTATATGAGTAAGAATAGAGTGCATAGTTGTGTTCAGCAGGATAGAAAAGTTATTTGGTCTAGCAATGATGATGGGACAGGTTTTATTCTGGATAAGAATGTTGTGTCAGCTTTATCCTTCCCTCTGGAATAATTCAGAATTGAATTGGCTGTTCCTGTAGACAGGGATTATGCTGGAATTGTTGGTGGAATTTTACTATGTAGAAATCCTGTTTAGTTTGTGTTTGCCTTATTCTTCACACATCAGAGAGGTGATATAGACAATTCCTCTCTTCTAAACATGTGAAACTGGCAAATCTTCACTTCTCCTGATAAAACAAATGAATCTCAGATACTCCCCTCCAACTCAAACTTGGAGCATTTTGCTTTCTGAGAGACAGCCTAATATATGTATTCTTACTGAGATGGCCTGCCCTCTTCACCAGGCTTGTATGGAGATGTGTGGGGGTGGTTATGGGACCTGCCTACTCTTTTTCTTATCATACATGTTCTTTGCTCCTTTGACATTTCTGTCTTGCTTTCTGTCTAGCATCCTCATCCTTCATCCGACTGACACTGGAGCTGAAGGCCAGATTTTGTTCTGTACAGAGGTATTGTGATGTGTGCATTGTAAGCGAGTCAAAAAGTTCCAGATGGGAAAGTAGATCATGCCTTATCTAATACACCTGATTAGGCAAGACGAGAAGCTGAAAGACTCAAGAATGGTTGTGTCTTACTGAAAAATGTAAATGGTTACTGACAGTGGAAGAGCTGGATGTAGGAGAAGGGAGAAGCAGTTGGGTAGGGGGCAGATGGGTTTACACAGCATTGTGAGAATTCTGTGCTCTGTCGTGAGTTGCACAGATAGAGATAAAGCAGCCTGACTTTGGAGTAGTCAGATCAGTGGGTGTTTCAAAGAGAAGTACCAGTAGCATCAGTTCCATCTGAGCTCTGGCTTCCTAGGCATATACTACCACTGTTGTTGTTCCTCATGGTGTGATAATGTATTAGAAATGGGAGGGAGGAGGATGACTTCAGCAGCAGGCATTGCAAAGGATACTACCTGCTGTAGTAGAGGCAATGATTTCTATGTTGAGGAGTATTTGGGGAGACTTTCTGTGGGTCTGCAGAGATCTTTTACCTCCTCTTTCCTGTGACTGTATCTCATTTAAAAAGTAAACAAAACACACAGCACTTCTAGTCCAGTTTACTACTGTGGAACTTAGAGTGGGGGCATTTGTGCCTGTAAATGGTGTGCGGTGGGAGTGATCTAGGCCTCTGAATAGCGCAGTGTGCTGTGCCAAGGATGGTGAGTTACAGATGTCTGGTTATGTCCTGTTCTGCAAGGAAATGGTTGGAAAGAGAGAAATACCTGGAAATAGAGCTGTTCTCACCCTTTTAGGTAATATTTTGGCATTCTTCGGTGTTCATCCCTGGCAATGTAATTGCTAAAAAATTTAAGTGTTGTTTGCCAGTGGAATCATGTATTGTGAGCTACCCTTAAACACCTCCCATTCTCTGCAGTGTTAGGGGTCCTGTCCTTATAGGACTCCCTGTGTAGACAAGGTGTGATGATTGTGAGAGTACCCCACTGTATTCACATTGGCCCAAGGTATGAACATGTTCACTGCTGTCACTGCACACACCCACCACATCTGTGAGCTGACAGTCCATTGGGAACTCATCATTTTCCTGGAAGCCTAGGTTGGCTCCTAGAGTCTTCTTGTGATGGGGCAGGTGCTTGTATGTGATCATTCAGTAAAATGAGGTTCTGGCAGACTGTGTGATACTAGAAGTAGGAAGAGGCTATTTCTAGCCTTCTTTACTGTCTCTTTCTGCTCTTCTTCACAGTAATCCTGTCCTGAATCACACCTGTTCCAGCTTCCTCTGCAGCTTATGCCTGAACCTTTACTCGGCCACAGAGAAGAGAAGAACTTCTCAGGAGGGCAAGTTTGGGGAAAGAGAAAGATTGCTTCATTTAGTTTGAGGCCCTGCCACCCTCTGTTTAGGCAATAGGTGAAAAAAAGAATTAGAAAAGGACAAAGGAGAAGGGAAGGGAGGACACACATAGCTTGATTGAGAGATTTTTCCCTCAGCTTGTTTTTAATCTGGTCCAGCAAGGAAGTAGCCCTCAGAGAATGCCTTTAGAAAAGTTTGGAACCCTACGTGGAAGAATGCATTTCATCTGCCTGTGGTTTTGTTTACATGGGGACATTTATTAGCATAGCTGTGCATGCTTAATTGAAACAAAATAACTTACCATATAGTCACCCATATCTGCAGATTAAGGCAATTTATTCCCTTTGGCATACTCTATAAATCTTTCCTGTCTATACTGTAAGTTTCCATGATAGGTAAGTCCCAAACAAATGAGATGAAAGTTTCTATATCACAAAAGCCACTTTTCCCATTGGCAGTGGTTGGTCACCATACAGGCAGCATCAGCAAAGGGCTGGGAATCTCAAACAGAAGTGTCTTTTCATCCTTAAAGCCGGCTCTGTTAAATCGTCTCACACCACTATTGATGCCAAATCATAGAGGTGTGATTAGTGTATGCAGACTGTGGAGTTGTTCCACAGACATTCCTCATCATTTCCTGCCTGCTTATATTAGTTTTATTTCTAGAGCAAGAGATGTCTGAGCTCCTGCAGAAGGGTCTGCCTCAGTTAAACTACACCACTGCTGAAAGCCTTCTCCTCCTGTCTGAAACCCGTGAGCCTTTCTCTTTGGATCAGTCTCTTTGCAGCCACCAGCACTGTTTCATACTACTCTTATACTTTTCCTACGCCTTTGGGGACAGGTGAGCCAAGAGTATACAAAGCAAGTGGGTTTGTGGCTGTTACATACCATGTATTGGTGGGTAAAGCATATCTATTGTTACTGTTTCCACTCCAATCTCCTTCAATGCAGGTTTGTTCCAGATGCAGAATTATTTGTAGCTGTGAGAAATTTTCTCCTATCAGCACAGGACCATGGAGACTGTCCCCCTCCACACATACTCAGAGCTGCACTTTACCTCCTTGCTGTCTGTCAGGACAAAGGCAACGCCCTGGACGCGGTAAAAGAAGATTTAATTCCTCCCTCTTGGAGCCTTTTTGTTGAAACTAAGGTTTCTCCCCACTCACATCAACCTTCTTGTACAAAGTGTTTTGGCATAGGTGGTGAGCAGTGAATGAGTGAAGACCGTGCAGTGCATCTACACTCTGGAAAGTTAACTATGAAAATCCACAGGGGAATATAGATTTGACAGAATAAACTTGTGTATGTGTGGGAAGTGTAAATGCGTTGGATAGGCTGTGAATTCACATACGGAATATAATAAATTTCATAGCTTCGGTCTCCCAAACACATCTCCAGCCTCTGCAGCAGGCTTTGGAGTGTTCCCATATGGCTCTTTGCTGCTGCACAGCTTTGAGCTCTGTATAAAGCCTACAAGTTTCTTAGCCTTTGTGATGCAAATGGGCTTCACAAAATGATGTTTAACTGATGTATTTGATTGTCTGCTGAAAAGGCAGAGTGACTCTTTCTCACAGTAAATTCTCATCACTTCAGGTGTTTTATATTCAGTATCAGTGATTATTTTGTTCTCTGTCCTCCTTCCCCCTTTCCCTCTTACCAGAAGTCGTTGTCTACCATAAGAAGGATCCTGGATAATCTTCCAGATCTGAGCTTGGTCTATGTCCATTGTCCTCTCCTGCTGAAATTCTTCCTGCGCTACCCTGAACTTATGGGGAGATTTGGACATCAAATCCTTCAACTCTGGTTTTCCTGGGAAGACTGCAAGAAAACTGAGGCTGAAGAAGCTGATTTTGGCACGTCCGATCAGCTGAACAGTGCTAACCCATTGCTTCCCATTCTGAAGAGCAATTCCAGCATTTTGCTTATTTTACTGGTATGTGGCTTTCACGATGATGGGCTGCTATCCTGGCCCTGATTTTGGGGGCTTTTTGGTTCTTAAAACTTTTAATGATGTTATGAAGCCAAGGATTTCGATAGAAGGGGCCATACACAGACTTCCACCTGCCAGGGAAGCCTTATGTGGAAAATGGGACTGTGTATGTGTGTTATCTCTTTCTCTGTCATCCATCTACTGTGACAGGAAGGGATCTTCTGAGACTTGGCTGGAGAGGGATCTGAAGGGTCCTGCTTATGTATGCCATGAAAAACCCCATTCCTTCCTCTATCCAGATACACAGCTGAGTACTCCAGATTCTTCGGTGCCAGCCTTTGAAAAAGCTGTTTTGCAAATTTGGGAGCAATGCTTTGCTAATGATAGATGAGAAGGGTATGATGAACAAGAACTTTGAAAAAGCAGTGTGCAGAGAACAGGTCTTGAAGACACAGCTTTCTGTTTGTTTGAGGTTTTCATTTTGTCTGGTTTTAACTGGAGACTCTTGTCAGAGAGTTTTGAAGTACTCTTGAGTTTTCAGGACTGCAAATAACATGTTTTACTGCTCTTAAAAGATAAAACAAAAGCCTTATGGCAGGGAAAATTAATCAGTGCAGGAGAGAAAGGGGCCTTGAAGTAGCAGGCTAGTGTGTTTGCCTTTAGCTGGTGTAATGAGCTCTGTTAGCCCATGTAATCACGACACAATCCATGTCCTGATGGCTGCGTAGAGGCCTTTTCTCACTTCCACTGCTCTCACCTGTCATGTCACCCCTCCCCATCAGTGGCCTCTTGTCCCATGACTGTTGAGCCAGTCACATAGTAAATATTTGCTAACTTTTCCACAGAAGAACATGAGATTTGCCTGTAAGGACAAAAGCTAAGGGCTGTGATATTTCTTCTCCAGTCCGTTAGAGAAATTAAAACTACCATTGAGAAGGCAAACCCGTGTCAGCAGATGGTGAAGAAGTAAGAGGAAGCAAGGTTTGACTCTGAGTGGGCATCCATTGGGCATTAGAGACATTGGGCATTACAGAATGTATTTGTTCTGATCTAAGAGGCTATGAAGTAAATTTTAATATCTGAGGTTACTGAATTGACTGGCGGGAGGGCTCTCATGTAGGTCAGTTCTTTCACAGTAGGAGTGATATTGCAGAGTAGGTAGCAACATCCAGGTATTTGAAACCATTGCAGAGCGTTAGTAAAAGGGATCAATGAGTTGACATATCAGGACAAATTAAGGAGGAGAAGTGTCCCATGAGGCTTGCCCACACTGTTACCTTTGGCAGTACTTCTGGAACCTATCACTTCATAAACTGAAGCAGGTCTGTCAATAAGCAAAACATAAACAGCGTCTCCCTTCCCTGAATGGTGCAACATTCCCGCTTTCCCTTTTCTGTGTTGCCATGTGCTCTTGCAGAAATAAATTCATTTAGCTCTGTTCCAGTCTTTAAAGTGAGTTGTAATAAATCACAGGCTTTGACAATTCACCTTTCAGTTGTGGAAGAGCGTAATCAATTTGAATTTAGATGGACTAATAAAACAGTGCAATATGCAGGGATAAATATGCTGTCAGGTGTAAAGAAAACTTATGAGATGAATAACCTAAGCCTCAGAATGCACTAGTGAAGTGGAAAGGCCTCTGCATGGTACAGTGAAACAAAAATGAATGTCCTTCCAAGGATGACTTATTTGCTTATCTGCTTTTAATAATTGTCTGGATTAGATATAACAGATGGTTAGTGATTTCATCTGAGACCTTGAGCTTCTGGGTAGGAAGGAACCTATTAACACAATGGTGCATTTGCCAGGACCAGGAAGGCTGTGGCCATTGGTTCATGTCATTTTGTGCTGTGTGTGTTCATCTGGGGGTGAATGTGGTCATGATGACACACTGTCCCACTTGTCTTCTCCATGCTCCAGGTCTGAGGTGCTCTCTCAGAGAACGGAGACGTTAGATTACATTCCTGAATGTCATATGGAGCAGATCTATGTCAGCAGAGATGATTGTGCAGACATCTCCCTGCCCTTTATTTGTGAAGGTCTCTGGTAGAGGCAGGAATTCGGCTCCGAAGTAGAGAGCTTCTTCTGGCACAGACAGCCTGTTCTCACCTTATTTGCTTTCCTTGGGTATGGGATCCCACAGCCATTTCCTCTCCATCATTGAAGTCTGGATGCATTACTGCTGTGTGATAAGAGAAGGCAGCTGGGAGAGGCAGCAAGCTGTCTAGGCAGGCTGTAGGCTCAGTTGCTGAGACCAGTTTACCTCTTCAGCTCTACCATTTGTAATGCAATAGCCAGGACTACTGCAGGAAGAGAGGAAAGGTAGTGCTGACATAATACGTGTTGAGATGGTCATATTATGGCAGCACTACCAGGCGTTTTCTGCCTGATATTTATGCAACTGCCTCTGTACATGCTGTGCAAGTGAATTTAATGTTACACACCTTAACATGAAGACTACACCCAAATTAAGGCTACTGGCTCTGGGATTCAGCTCAGAGACTCCAGACAGAGCTCCGTAGAAGAAGCAGGCTTGTGAGCTGTGTACGTGACTCTTCCCTTTCCCGTGATTGGGTGATTGCTTGCCTGGCTTACGTACGTTTCATGCAGTTTAGCTGTTATGTTACTACTGCACATACAAGGCTGCCAGCCTTTTGAAAGTTAGGAGCTATGGACTGACTTACGAGCTTGATTTTAGGCAAGCATCTTTAATATGCAAGCTGATTTTTCAAAACAACAAGGAGAGCAGAGGTGTCAGAAACTCTGTTCTCTTGTTTAGGTCTCACTTGTCTAAAACTGTGACCTTAAATGTATGTTGCCACTTACATAGTCAAATCATTCTTTAAATGGGATATTACTTAGACATGAGTCCTTCTGCTTTTTTCAGTTCTCTATTTAATCAGGACATACTTAATCTGAATGGTGCTTTATTAGGCTGTTTCCTAAGGCACCAGATTAGCGTAATGGTATTAAATAGCAGTGACTTCTGCCTAATCAGGGTAGAAAGGTAACGTGTGTATTGCTTCCTTTGCAGGACCTGGTCTGCTCAAGCTCTGTGGAGGTGGCTTGGAAGGTGTTGATGACTCTAAGGACCTTCCTGGAGAGAAATGAGGATGTCCTTGTCTGTGACCTCCTTCGGAGCCGATTTTTACAGATTCTGCAGCAGCTGCTGGTAGAGAGCAGCTCAGCCACCCTGCAAGGTGACCCCACCTCTGTGACTTGGTCTTGCTGTAAGACCAACTAGCTGTAGGGACACAGTCTGGGATAAAGTGGTTTTGAACTGCTGATGTAGCTTCAGTACTTACCTGCATGAGGAAATTTATGGACAGAACTGTACTGATTTAGTTTCCTTTTTCAGAGATTGATTTTGAAGTGAGAGCCTTTTTTTCTAATTTAGATTGTTCTGGCTTCAAACTGTGATTGTTAAACCAAGGCAAGGGTCTTGTATACTGCTGTCATCATTCAAATGGAGAGCTGTGCTGGTAAATCTTCCTGCTTGAATAGGGGCCCAACTGGTGGCTGAAAGGCATCCTCCTTTTTCCTCTTTGTGCAAAACAGCTGGGTGTGCCTGAATACAGACAGTTCCCAGGATGCAGAGACCAGGAGCAAGGATTGAATCATTCATGATATTGATCCCCAAACAGGGACTGTGGTAGCACCAGATCTCATTACTCTGTTAAATCAAAGGGAGCAAAGCTGTGGCTGGTGGAAATCCTGGTTTTCCTTACTAGCCCTGTCTGTGATGTTGGAACTGTTGTCTCACTATGAAAAGTGCTGTGCAAAGCAGTCTGTGAGCTTGGACTGAAAGAGGGAGAAGTGCTAGGATGTCCTTGGCTCCTTTAGGATAGGGACTTAGCACAGCTTTTACTTGTTCCTGAGGGGGCCTCTGTTGCTTTTAACAGCTTTGCTCTGTTTCAAGTGTTTTGTTGTGCAGCAGTTGGGATGCAGGCAACAAGAAGGAAAGTGTTTTTGCCTTACCTCCAGCCAAGTCAGTAGGCTGGAGAAGAGGAGGGGCACTGGAAGCAGGAGCATGGTAGAGCATGAGGCTACAAGATCTGCTAGATCTGATTTTGTTTGGAATTGTGCACATTTGAACTTGTCATGTCCCTCTGTTGCTGATCTAGGGGTGCCAGGAGCTGTGGGGAGGCAAATTATCCATGCCCTATTGTGGGTATCAGACCTATTCCTCCAAACCAGTGGTTATGGAGGTAGGACACTGAGCTAGAGGAGCTTTTGCAAGATTTGAGCCCTTCTGCTGCCACTGATATGCATAGCTCTTCTTCATACTGCATCTTGAACTTGTTAACTGAGGTCCTGACAAGCCATCCAGAAAGTCAAACACCAGATGTACTCTGGAGACAGACTTCCTTGTCTCCCAGCACACAGGCAGCTCTCTGTGAGGCCTGGGGTAGTTAAGTCCAGGGGATCTGCATCCCTATTCAAACAGTAGCCTGCTTTTAGATGAGAAAGAGGCCCAACAGTGGGACTCCATCAGGAATATGTCAACATTAAAGACACCCATAAATGTTTCCTCCTCAAAACTGACAACTCAATAGCCTTGTGAAAACATTTTCTGGAGGTGATAGTTAACTTGCTGTAGGTACAGTTGTATACAATACAAAATCTTTACCTGTTTACAGCACTGCAAAAGAGGGAATAGTAGGGAGAGGGTTGCCCTGGGAGTTGGTGGTCTAAGTAGCCCCATTTTCCTTACATACAGATCTGCTGTGTGGGGTTCTTACTTCTGTCTCTGCTCTGCCCTGTAGGATGGGATGGACAGCATTTTTCCGGTCTCATGAGATGGGGGAGAACAAATGCTGTGCAGTTGGGCTGCTGTCAAAAGCGTGGGCTGCCAGTGATGGTCAAGTGGGCAGGAAGAGAGCAGTCTAGAAAGGGCTAATGACTTCTAGCTTATTAGCAGTATCAGTTTCAAAGTGTGAGGAACACGCTCCCTACGTGGCTCACGATGGGTGTAAGTGACCCTAGCTTCTTTTACCCCTCTTCTTTAGTTGCTCCTAAAATGGTGTTGGCAGGATTCAGGTGTAACTCAGGCCAACCCACAGTGGTAGAAAGGGGACCTGATCCAGAGGGGACTTTAGAGATGAGAATAAAGTTGTGTGTGTGTGTATGCGTAAAGAGGGAATACTTCCTCCCCTAACCCATCCTCATTTCAGAGCCAGAAAATTAACAATTCCTGGCACCTTTTAAGGTACAACAATTTAGAGTTCACTGACAAGCTAAGCTGTTTGTACCCTTCTTAGCTAACAGGAACCTGCCTGTTTTGCTGAGCCTCCTTTTCCTGGTGCAGCTGCGGAGCAAGGGCATCAGGGAGCTGGACAGCACAGACTTCAAGCTGCTTCACCAGGGTGAGTCTGTGCATCCATCTTCTCCTAGGGAAGTGTTTGTTAATTGTTCCATAAGATGATTAGGGGCTTGCTCTTTGTCCTTTGAGAGAAAATGGACCTTGCATTATAGTAATGGTTGCTTTGAGATACTTTCATAGCCAAAGCATTGTAAAGAGTTGTGGTAACTAATTCAGTTAACAAAACCCGGGTTCTCTTCCTCCTGCTTTTACAATACATTTTTTGTCTGAAACCTCACAAGGTGGCCAAAGTATTCCCCTGACCATGACATCATTTCAGGGTCAGTGACTGTTGTTGATTTGGCCCATGACAGTATGGCTGGTGTGCTTCCTGAATCATCCTTTCCTGTCCACTCTTGCTGTAAGTCTTGTGGGGTTCAGGCCACAGTCATGGTCTGTTAATCAGCTACCAGGAACCAGCAGTCTAATGAAACTGGGCTTTCCTTGGAATGTGAATCCAGAGTATATGGCTCCCAACCAACTGCAGGGCTTGCCCACTCCACCCCAAAGGCAGAAGAGCAGGCTGTGTTTGTTTACCATACCATAACCTGCTGTCTTGTCTGGTGATCCTTACTTGGTGACTTCTGCCTTCTTACTTGGCTATTGGAGGTTCATACAGGCTATGAAAAAAGAATAGGAGGAAAATTCAACTGATCCATCCTCTCATCTCTTCCCTGCTCTGACAAATTGGTCTCTCCAGAAGACTTTGAAAGACTACCCCCTTCAATTTGGAATGTTTCATATCTCAGGGCTGCCTGTGTTGCCCTTGTGAGGAAGCAGCATTTCTCAGACATTCATTAGCCAAGGGAACTGGGGGTGTGGAAGAACCATGGCCTCTTTATCCCAGGCTTTTTAGCTGCTGTGATTTTAGAACACAGCTCAGCTTCTCCCAGCAGTCACAAGCTCCTTTTGCTCTTGCTTTCTGCTTTGTATTTTTCCACACAACTCTCTCCGTACCCCAGCCACCCCATTTATTTCCCCCTTGGCCTTCAGACTGTGTTCTCCAGGGGTGGATGTGCAAGACACTCTTCTCTAATGAGGCCTCTTAGATGGAAGGGGTGTGTTGATGCATGTTTTTGAGAATTGCTTACTCAGACTGTAAGCTCTTCAAAAGATCTCCAATGACAGTTTTGCTGAGCCCTGCAGTCCTGTATTTCCCTCCCTAACTCTTACTAAACATTGTTCCTAAGTGTTCGGTGCTTACAACAAACATGACACTTTATTCCTAGTGTGAGCAAAGTTGGTGAGAGTGGAGGAGCACAGCTCTCCATGGCTTCCCCCAGTCTGCTCACCATGAGAGAGGGTCACATGGTTGTTCATGCTTGTTCTAGTACTAGAATCAAAGTCACACTGTGGAAACAGGTAACTCCCACTGCAGTTTTTTTCACTGTTGAAACAGCTAACTTAAAGTCCATTGCTTTTGGATTCACTGCCTGATGTGATAATGCCCTTTAATATACCCTTTTCTATCCCCCCCCCTCTCTGTTATCATCCTCCACTGTACTGTCCACTCTAAAGCAAACACTGTAGGCCAGATGCCTGTTGCTTTGTCTGTACCATGCTCTGTTTATTTTCACTTTGTGTGAATTCCCTCCACACTGACTGACTTCTTTCTTGTGCTGAGGTGCTCTGTTAAGTTGGTGTCCTTGTTACACGTGTTCTTTTGTTTCCAGTCAGTAATCTCTGTGGGAAATGCAGGCCAAGGGACACTGACCTCCTGCAGCCATCCTTGAATTTTCTGTACTGGAGCCTTCATCAGACAACACCTTGTAGTCAACAGAGAGGTGAGACAAGATTGTATTGATTGCTAAGTTAATTTCAGTGAGGTTGTAGCTTGATAATCAGAGACTGTATTCTAACTGTCTCAGCAGGTAAGGTGGATGTTTCCCCATCCAGACGCAGCATTATAGTTAACAAAGACCATTTTGTATTTTGGATGAAGTTTTTTAGGTTGAGGAGTTTGGTTTGGTTTTGCTGCCTTCTGATGATTCAAGAATTGGCTGCTGAAAGACAGGATCACTGTATTTTTCTTGTTCATAAACACAGCAGTGGGCCTTTGATGCCTAGTTTGAAATATCCTGGTATTGTCATAGTTCAAAAAAATTAGTGCTAGGGAACAGCTCTAACCAGCCTTCCTACTGTGTCGTTAGTTGATTAGCTGGCTGAGCAGCTGCTTGTGCTGTGGGAGATGAATACCAGTAGCTGGACAGCCTTACTCACATGAGCTGTGGCAGCAGGGCTACCTCACTGCACCAGGGGTGTGCTCTGCACTTCTCTTGTGCTTGTCAAGATGGTTTAACCTGTGCCATCCCATCACCCTCTCTGATTATGTTTCTCCCATGCAGCAGTGGCTGTGCTGCTCTCCAACGTGTCCTTGCTAGAACTTCTGCAGAAGGTTTTGGAATGCACCTGGCTGTGGTCCCCTCCTTCCAGACCTGCTTACCTGTCATCTGAGGATGCCTTACTGTGCTCTGGATGGCTGTTGGTGGCATCCCTTTTGCTGTATCAGCATCGCTACAATACTGAGGTTAGAACCACTCTAGTGTTCAGCGTCAGCACAGGGATAAACCTTAGAAATAAATATGTGTGTATAAATATGTGTATATATATATATATAAATATAAATAAATATAAATACAAATATATATATATATATATATATATATATATATGTGTAAGTGTTTTGCTTTGGTCTGTAATCTGATTGCGTTGATTTTTCTTTTGTTATTGTCCACAAGTTATTCCCCGCTGCACTTCTCCAGCAGGACTGGAAGCTAGCATGTGGCTGAAGGTCTGAGACACGAATCATTGAAGAGTTAGAGAAGGGCACAAATCCTGGGGGGAGAAGTGCATACCCAACCCTCCTGATCCAAATCACTTTCCTCTTCAGGACAGAGCAAAATACATTTTAAAACCTTTCTCGTGGGAAGACTGGGGGTGAAAGACACAGCATTGTTGTAAACTGCTTTTTTGTTACTAAAATGATCAATAGTGAAATAGAGCCTATTATTGGAAAGTAAGTGTTCCATATTAGCAAGCTCTTACGAATGTGGGCAGCTGTCATTGTATTTGATGCTTTGCAGTCCAACAAGCTGGAGTCGGCAGCTAATAATGGAATTACAACTTTGAGGGGAGCACTTTCCAATGCCAATACAAGGGAAAATGTTTCCTTTTAAAGTATCTACCCAGACTTCTCTTGATATGGAGGGAAAGAGCATGTCATGAGTTGTGAGCTCTGCTCTTTCAGCTATGCCCAGTTATGCTCCTTGGGAGTTGGTACCCCTATTTGCAGATGATAAAATCACATTAAGGACATGCATGCATGTGCACAGAAAAGCAAGGGTTGGATTACTAATGCTGAGGGAAGACATTTTCCAAAAGACCAACCCAGACCAAGTCTGCACCCATTACTTGGTCAGCATGCGGCCTCTGCTTAGGGCTTAGAGCAGGGTACTTGTACAGACTGTCAGCTGTGGGAATGCAGCCTGGCCCTGTTCTGTGAGCTGCTAAGTACAGCTTGCCTTCTCAGTTTCCAAGTCAGGGCTGTGTCTGGTGTTGTGCCAGTCCCAAAAGGCATTCTAGTGTCAAGTGTCAAGTGTTGAGCTTCATCTTCTGGGATTGACGCTCTCAGCTCATATTGATCCTTGAAGTGCAATCATTTAGTGGCTTATAAACCTGTTGCTTGGTTTTATCAATACCACTGGTTTGATGTGCTGTCATATTCAACCCAGAATGCTTTCTGCACCAGAGATCAGGAAAGAAACTACAGATACAACTGGGAAAAAGAAACAGTTCAAGACTGCTTCAGTGTTTCTAATCTTCAGCATTTCTAAGTTGTCAGTGTTTCTAATCTTCTGCTGAAGGGGAAGAAGAGGAAGAGTCACTTCTCTTGCTTCTTTCTGCTGTTCAGTATAGCTGGAGCTGCACAAAGCATCCTGGAGACCCTCGTAAGAGCCCCTTTGTGGGTGTGAATGTGAGCTGATGATGGGCTGTCTCCCTGAGCCTGCAGTTTTTTAGAAGAGAACAATGGCTCCAAGAAATGGCCACATTCATCTCAGGCTGATGTTAATAGTGAGGACTCGTCTGGCCATAGCCAGCTTGCATCTCAGTTGTGTTACCGCTGCTGGCTTTACCCTGTGAATAAACTGGGCTCATAAATGGTCGGCTATTAAAGGCTTTGGCTTGTCAGTTCTGAGATGAGTAGCCACTGCCACCATGTTGCAGGAGCTACTCCTAGTTCTCCTGTGGAATACTTCTGTCTTCAAAAGAGTATGTAAAGGAATCAGCCCTGTGATCCTTATGCCTGCCTTCCCATATCAACCCTCTGGCTTATTGAAGAGTTTGAACCCTTCTGGGGTTCTCTGAGACTTCATGCCATTGCTGTTGGATGGCTGTTCTATGAAGGAAACAGTGTATTGCAGACTTCCCTCTCAAGCCCACCTTTCCCGTTTCACCTAGTTCCCAAGTCCCTAAACTCCTCTGCCACTTTCACCCATGCAATAGTTCCTATCCCTGGGCTCTCTGCAGGCCCCAGCTCCAGCAGGCAGGGACAGCTTCTTGCCACTGCTGGTTTTCGGCTGCCTGGCTCCTCAGTCTTGCTGCCTGGTTCTGTGGCTAAGGTAGAGCCATGTTTGGTGATGGCTGTTGCTGCCACTTCATATGCTTGGTGGGCTGACAGCCACATGCCAGAGGGCCTGCAGGGAGAACAAGACAGACAAGGTACGCTGTGGTTTGGAAGCTGTGCAGCTCTGGCAACTGGTGGTGAGTGAAACTTGAGGGTCCAATGATGTAACTCCCCCTTCTGCATCAGCCTCCTGAATCCCTGTTGCTGTTCCCTTGGTTTTCTATTGTCACCATGGGGTAGTATCCAAGAACTAGAAGTATATAAGGCAGCCTTCTGTGTGCTCCAAACCAGCACCACTTTTTCTCTTCTATTTAATTCTCTTCTAGGTTCATCAGACACTCTCTGTAGACCTTACAGAAGTCCTGAATGCAGTCATCTTCAGGAATAAGAAGCCAATCCTGCTGTTAGGTATTTTGCATCTGTTAGGGGGATTTGTCTGGAAGCAGCCACTAGTACCATGATACAAGCAACAAGGGAGAGCTGGTGACTATGTAACGGAATGGTGGGGGTGCTGAAGAGAATCTGGAAACTTTGGTCCATTTGACTTTGTAATGTGTAACTGGTGGTGAAAAAGGGCAAAAGGGAACTGTCTGAAGTTCTTCTGTGTTTGGACAGATCTTCCTTAGAGGTTGGTAGTGACATCTGGAACTGAGTGTGAACTGCGTTAGTGTCTCAAAGAAGGAGATGAACAAGGAAACCCATGTTGCCATTCCTGTCTGCAGCTGTCAGCAGCTGCCAGACAACTCTGGTGGGCTATTAAGCTCACATTTTCTTTCCTCTCCCTCTCCCATGTTATTGTGCAGTCACCAATACCCAGGGTAGGGCAGAGAAAAACACTGACACACACTAATAAGCATCTCCCTGTCTAGTGAGCATCATGCAGTTCCTGAGAGCTGTCCTGCGACAGAACTTCTCCTCCTCCCTGCTGGTGATTGTTGGCCAAAACACAGCCCCAAGTGCTACTCAGCCACAGCCATCATCCCTGCAGGACGCTGCCTTGCACCCCCTTGCCATGCAGCAGGTCTTCTCGCTTGTTGTCAGTCTGCAGAACCTTCTGGTGCATGTCCAGTTGCAGGTATATAAAATATGACTTTGGGAACAACGGTAGTGTTGGGCTTCAAGCAGGAACATTAACTTGGAGAGAAACCACCCAGTTGCAGAATCAAAGGGGCTGCCTGTTTTATTTTCTTCTGCCTGCATTTCCCATCCCTTACTGACATGTGATGAGGAGGAGGGAAAATGCACTTGCTGCAGCACAGTGCAGTGAGAAAGAAGGTAAATCAAGCTATGCGGTGCTCCCTGCTGCTGAACTGGGTAGCTGAAATTCTGTGTACTAATAACAATCTCTGTCTTCCCATCTCCTTCTCTGCAGGGACACCACATCCATAGGGACAGATGTGGGAAAAGTGTAACAAATCCCAGTCCATCCCCCATGCCCCTGGCAAGGTGCTTTTGGGGGTAGTGAGTGCATCAGCATACATTTAACTTGCTCAAGCGATGCTGGGCTCCAGGGGTAGTACATCAGTTTACATTTAACTCTTAAGCTATGTTGGGCTCCTATCTTTATTCTTTGGAGGCTGTTACTTACTATTTTTTAGTCTCAAAATAAGTAGCCATACCTCTGTCTGGCTCCTTGATGTGACAGATAATTTGCAGCACATTGCATCCCTTGAAGGAGATGAAAGGTGTTATTTTTCTGTGCTGCATACACTTCAGATCCTGACATTTTATGAATTTTCCTCTTGCAATAGCTGTTGACTGGGTTTTTTTTTTCTTTGTCTTGCTATTCCAGAAAGACTTGCTGCTCTCTCAGGCAGTGGTTGCTTGCCTGGAAACCTTAGTGGAATACCTGTATGTGAAGAACCAGGATGCTGGTAAAGTCTTCATGCTCTTCCTTCTCCTAGTTTCCCTCCTGCAGCGATTTTGAGCTCTTTGATCTCTATCCAGTAGTGCTCTGGAGCAAATGCTTAATGAGTTTATGCCAAATAAGAAAAATTATTTGTATGCCTAAAGTTAATCTTGTGCTTTGTGGGATGAGATCACAGCGCCTGGCTCCCCTGCAGGCATGAACCTTCTCTTTGGCTCTGGACACCAAGATGCTTTCCAGAAGGTAAAAAGTAACTCTCCAACCCTGTGGGAGTGAAAGGTTTGAGAATGGAAGGAGTATAGGAATAGTCTTTGACTTTCAGGCCCATTGTATCAAATCTTCAGACCATAAACATATGGGAGGGAGGATCTGAACATGATGTGTCTTACAAAAGGACAGTGTTGGTCACAGTTTGGCCCTGAAGGAAGGGAAGGGAGAACAGGGTACTAGGCAGCCTTAGGGAATGGAAGATGGAAATTCCGGATTTCCAGGGGTGAATTCCGACCTTGGTTCCCAGAGTGCATGTCAGACCTAATGTATACCATGTTTTCAGCATAACAAAATATGACTGCATTGTACAGTTGTGGGGGAAGAATAGATATTGTCAGCCTCCTGCCACAAAGTCCAGATGTTGGCTCTGTTCTTAAACCAGAAAGTTCTCTGTACCCTGACCTGTTCACTTCAGTCGTTTAAACACTAATAGAGAACAGGACGAAGTGAATGAACACCAGCCAAAAGGGACACTGGTGGGAGAGAGGAAGTGGTTGGATAAAGATGTAATACTGCAGATGAATGACAGCCAGTAGCTGAGGGGAGGCTATTAAAAGGCTGAATTTAAAAAAAAGTTATGGGGAGGCTCTGCTGATTTGGGATTAAACTAATGAAAGGCTGCTGCAGCAACAGCTGAACCTGTCTGCTGTGGTGCTGAAGTTCACAACAGCAATAACAAGAGTCTCCTTATTCTAAGCAGAATGAGGGTCATAGCTGTATTTGGCTGAAAGATGAAAGAACACTGGAAAGAGTCTGTCCTGGGCTCTGCCTGTAGGAGTTGACTCACTTGAGGCTTTCTAAAACCCTCTTTTAGTCCAGAGATATTTCCAAATGTGCAGAGCAGGCTCATGCACAGTGCTGGTACTTTCTCTTTTTCCCCACATGAAAGATATCCCCCAAATATTTTACATTATTTTTCAGTGTTGTTTTCCTATAGAAAAGATTCTTGTAGTGGCAATAGGGAGGTTATGTGACTGCCAGTGGAAAAGAGACCTTTTTAAAACTCTGGTGAGTTGCTATAGTATAACAAGTTATGTCAGCTGATCTGTTTTATTTGTCCATCCCATGCTCCTAACCTGCAATAAATACAAGGTAATAACATTTTAATTTCAGCATTCAGTGAAAGACTTCATGCCATCACAGACTTATGGCCTTACCTAATATATGTTATGTTATCATGTATGTTCATTAGTAAGAACATTTTCTCTACTGACTGCATTGTCACCATCAGCCTGGCTGGTCCCCACAGTCCACTGTCTGATGCAGATCCAGGCTCAGTTTGTTCAGCTTCTGTTATAGGGCTTTCTTCATTACCCAAAGGGTATTCTGCAGCTAAATAAAAACTGAGGTCAGGAGAGATGTCCTCATATTGAAACCAGAGGGTATTATTTTTAAAACCCCAGGCTAAAGATATTCTCTCACTGTTTTATGACATGCACCCTGGGAGAAGGTTTTTCCTCCTGTACCAGCACAAAGATGGACAATATGTATTTTCTGCTTTGAAAAGCTATTAAGCTTTTGTCCTCTTGGCTGAACTCTTGCCCAGAGAGTGACAGATTAAAAAGCAAGTAAGAACAGTGCAAAATATCCCCTCAGTGTTTCACAGCATGGGGTCTAGGAGAGAAAACTTGAGGTCAGTATTGAGGACTGTCCTTAGCTGGGTTCAGCCTGTCACTTGGGCAGTTTTACAACTGTCTTTGATTGGCTTGTCCTTCTCTCCCAGCTTTACACGTTGCTTCACAGCCATGGCACCGATTCCTGCTCTTCACACTACTCAGTGGGGGCCAGAAGTCCTTTCTGCAGCCAGAAGTTCTCAGGCTGATGACTTTGGTGAGCAGCAGAAGGGTGGGCTGTTCCCCATCTTTCCCAGTATGTTGGTAAAATGCATGTGGGCTGGTTACTGGTGCTTAACCTGCTACGCACACAGAGCGTCCGATACTGCTGTGGCTTTGTCTGGCACTATATTTGTACCCTATATTAATAATTATACTTTCAAGCGAACTTCCACACCCTGCAGAAACTGACTGCTGTTAGTGAGCACGTCCTGTTCTTGTGGGTTTGGTAGCATTTATTTATATCATCTAGGACCCCTGGGGAGGAGAGGGGAAGCTTGCAGAGAACATGCAACTGCTGTTACCAGTCAGGGAGCAAGCTGACTGCTTGGCATCACAGCTTGTCTCCCGTCTTCAGCCTTACAGACCTGACTTTTCAGGGCAGGGAGTTAGTGCAATATACTACCCTGCTGTACGTGGGTCTTGTGGGCTAGAGGGGGAATGTGGTCCTACCCAGCAGAAATACTGAAGATATAGCCCTCATGGCAGTGAATGAGAGGAAGTGTTATTAATGTGAACCTTCCCCCTCCAAATATAAGATGGGTCTGTGAGTATTTGCTGTTCTTATTTCAGTTTTAAAAGGTTACCTCATTTATTTTAATTCCTTCCCAACTTAAACCAAAATAAGTCTGGCTATAAATCAGAGCACCATCAACATAGATACTTGCACTGGTTCCATTAGAAATGGTATAAAAATCAGGCCTGTGGTTAAGGTGCTGCAGTAATGGTACATAGAAGAGGTCTTTGCAGGTGATGAGTCACTGTTGCACTCTGTGGGTCTTCCACTATTTAATGTCTCTATTTTTTCCTTTGTTCAAGTTTGTGAGATATCAGAGCAGCAATATTATTTCTCAAAAAGAAATTAGCCAGATTGTTCAGGAGGCAGCAGAAACCAACTTAGCAGAGCTGCCTGAGGCCACATCTTGTGCTCTTCACCTCTTCCTATGTCAGGTAAGAGAGCAGTGACTGCCCAGGAAAATGGGAAGGGAATCCCTAGGTGTTTGCTTTAACCTTTGAAGATCTCATAGCTCTGTGTGAAGATGAGGGAGGGAGTATGAAGGAACAAGTCCAGCAGTTTTCTGTTGTTCTGGAAGTCATTCTTTTTTCTGACCCCTCAGATTCAGAGCAGTCATTGCCAGGTGGAGCCAGAGCAGTCAGGGCTCATTCAGACCTTGCTGGATCGCCTCTTGGGACAGAGGACCACGTGTGTAAAACATCAGGACATTGTGTATCCTTTGCTGGGCAGATGCCTTTGATAGCTGATGTGTGTGGTAGGTGTAACAGAGGTAGATGGGATGTTTAATCTGCTGCTCCTTCTCTTGTTCCAGCTGAAGGCAAACAAAATTGAAAAACTCTGAGTGGTTTCTACACTTGGCTAACTTTGGGATGAAAGACTTCATCATGTCCTAATCTGAGAAGACATTTGGGAAATGAGGAGACAATTGGGATTAAAGATGGGTCTGTGTGCTGGGCTTCCATTAATCTATAAGGCAGAGGTGGTCTGATGAAAGGGGAGCAGGCTGGGGGGTCTGTGTCTTCAAAGCAGTAACAATCCCTGTATTGATTTCCCTGGAGGATGAGCAATGAGTTAATCTCTGTTTGCATGCCATCTAGTGCCAGTATGGCCATGAAGTAGTGGAAACCCAAATATAACTCGGGCACTTTCAAAATGCAGAGAGCATTTGGGAACCACTGAGTGGGGTTACCAGATTTTATTCTGTTTGGGCCTAGAGTCTGCCTCTGCGAACTGAATCCTCCTCTTCTCTGGCAATGGAGGCAGGGGCCACTCTCAGATGCCTTGTGGACAAAGAGGGAACCTGATGCAGTATTTGTTTTTTTCTCGAACTTTTTTTTGCCTTCCTGTTGTCATCACACTGCATTGCCTCAGACACGTAGCAGTGATGGAAGTGGCCATGACAGTGATTTCCTGTGGGTGTGGGGACTTCCTTCACTATGGGACACTGTCATCAGCCAAGTGTAGGGTATGTGGTGGGTGAGGTGTTTGTCCTGTGAGGAGTAGCTTGTCCTCATGCTTACCCCCAATGTGATATTACTGCTCTGTTGTGAGACACTCAGAGGGCAAGTTGTCCTGGTGGAGGCCATTGAGCCCCATGAAGTCCCTCTCCACTCCATTTTGCTTCTCTCTACAGGGATGAAGGAATTTGGATGGGAGGTTTTGTTACATTGCTGAAGTTACTTTTCATTTCTGGCTTTTTTCATATATTAAGAAACCTTCAAATCTTGATGGTTAGGAAGGATCTTAGATGCACTTGAAGTGCAGCAGTGAGGCTATGTGAATAAGATAGTCATGGACATGGAAGAAAAAATCCCCTGGTCAAAGTCGAGCTTTGACTTTTCTTCAGGTTTACCTACACTGATGTTTCTCACAAATGTTGGGAGTGAGGTTCCCTGGCTTGGGGAGGGTTGGTTTAGTAATGAAAACCTCCTGTCAGTGATATGTCAAATGTGGGAATTCCTGCAGCATGCATGCCTTTCCTTTGGTTTCCACTCATGCTGTCAATGACAGATGTCTGGGAAGCGTGGCAGTGTCCCTCTCACACATTGGAGATTGAAATGAGAAGATACAGTGCCCAGAGCAGAGGAACAAAGCAAGAATGTAGCAGGAGACCCCATCCTGCCGTTTATTCCCAGTGAGTAGTAGGGAAAAGATGGACAAAGGAAGTCACCTGTTGCTCATTTTGAGAAAAAGGTTTGTTGAAATTAAAAAGTTCTGTTACTGAAACGGCTCAGTTTCCCTTTCTGTGTGGGATAAGGCTTGGTTGATGCCCTTCATATATCAAAATACAGACCTGCCCGGGAAAACGATGTCGTACAGGGATGCTGTGGAAGAGGTGCTCTGCTCACCCGCCTTGGCTGATGGGGCTGGGGGTGGCCCCTTTGCTCTGGGCTGGAAGGGGCGGTGGAGGCTCAGACAGCATCCCGGGGGAAGCAGATACGCTGCGTGTTCCATAGGGATGAGGAGACTTCTTCCAGCTCACGAGTAACCCCTTCGACTACAGCCCGAGCCCCCGCTGTTCTGTTGCCTCCAGCCCCTCTAAGTGCCCGCCGGTGCGTGGCCGGTGCCGGTGCCGGGGCGGGGCGGGGGCTCAGGAAGTGACACGGCGGGGCGGAGCGGCGAAGGTGGTGGTGGCGGCGGCGGCAGCAGCAGCAGCAGCATGGCAGCGCGGCGGGTGTGAGCGCCGGCCTCGGCACCCGGCCCGCAGGTGGGGGACCGGCCGCGCCGCTCGGGAGCCTTCCCCGCCCCGGGAGTCCCAGCGGGGCCGGGGAGGAGCTGCCCGGCCGTGGCGGGGCAGGAGGGAAGGGCGGGAGCAGCCCTGGGGCCGCTCCGGGGGCACCGGGGGACGGGGCGGAGGTGGCCGGTGCTCCCCGAGCGAGACCCGGGAGGGGCAGTCCCTCCCGGGCAGCCGGGATGCCCGATGAGCGGGGCGGGCAGTGCGGCCCCGGGGCACCTCGCTGGACCGGGGGTTAAAGGGCTGTGCCCGACGGGCTCTGCCTGCTCTCGCCGCCTGCTCGCCCCGCTCCTCCTTGCCCCGCGCTGGAGCCGCGGGAGGAGCGGACCGCCGCGGCTCTGGGGAGCTGCCGTCCCGCCCCGAGGGTTCGCATCCTCTCGTGTGCCGCCTGCTACGTCCACTTGACACGGCTCCGGGTGGGTTTCCCGCAGCGCGGCCGGGGTAGGCTCGGCTAATCCCCTTTGCACTCCGCCGTCCCTGTGTGATTGCCGTTACTTTCAGCGCAGCTTGCGGGAGAATCCCCATCTCCCTGTGCCAGCGGCTGCCCGAGCCCCTCAGGGTGCTTCTGAACCCCTCCGGCAGGACGGGAGGCACGAGGGTAGGCTGGGATGGACCCGTTCCTGCTGTAAATCACAGCAGGAAATCGGGGTTGACAAACCCTGTGGTACGCGAGCTTCTGGGCTTGGTGGTTGGGGGACTTTGGAGATGAGCAGGTGTAAATGGCCAGTGCTGTTTCAACTGAAGCAGCTGGTCCTGTAAGCCCCATATAGCTGTGTCCTCCTAGAGGAGTCTGAGCAGCGGTGTTTCACTTCTGAAGCTTTTGGTTCAGCTGTAACAAGAGATTAATCCTCATCTGGTTGTTGGAGGAGCAGCTTAGGAATGCATTCGTGGGGCAGGGAGTTTTAATTCCTTGTTCTACCACAGCATTCTCCTGGCAAAGGATGATGTTTTTCCCCCTACATTTCAGTGCCTGCAGAGGGGAGGTGGGGGGGGGGGTCGTGCAAAAGTCTCTCCTGGGAACCAAAGCATTGCAGCATGGTTCTGCCTTGCAAGCTCATTAAGTGAATAAATCTCAGGGATGCTTGGTTCAGATGGGGCTTCTGCAGGAAAATTTATAAAGTAATTGAAAACATTTTAATGAGAAGTACTAACCGTCTATAACACGGCATCTGTTGTCATGTCTTTGGAAAAACACATCTAAATTAAGAGGTTGGGAGACAGTGAGACAGACTGGTGGGCTTGCTGCTGAAACAGCCAGCTGGCCAGGGCTGCAAGGCAGTGTTGGTGGAAACTCCTTTCCATCTGTAGCATCAGGCCAGGCCCTGGCTCCCTGGATTGCTCTGGGAGCATCAGGCAGAGCTGTCTTTGGCAGAAATCAATTCAGGGAGGAGCAGGGAGGGAAGAGAGGAGCAGCTCTGCAGTGTTTCTGTCTCATCTCATCCCTCAGCGGGTGTGAAGACACAAGAGAGAGTTCGTGGGGAAAGCATGGATGAACATCTGTAAAGAGCTTTGGTATCTCTGTACTTACACAGTGCGGCTTGGAGAGGAAGGGATGTCCTCTGCTGTTAAAATGGGGTGAAATTGCCAGGGCAGCAAAAGGAAATGAATCTGAGGTGGTCCCACATGGCATCAGCAGCCTCAACTTCCCTGTGTGTGAGAGAAACAACCAGGCCCTGCTTCATTTTCACTGGCATGTTTCAGCTCTGATGGACAATGGCAAGTAAATAGCTTTGATGTGAGAATGAGTGCCAGCAGATCAGATGAAAAGGTGATGGGCTTCTGGTATGGTGTGGTTGTCCAGTCCTCTACTTATGTCCTTGTCCCATGGGACAATCTTAAGGGCTGGTGTAGGAGGATCTGAATACATTTTCATTGAAAACATTGACCATCTATACCACAGCATCTGCTGTTGTGTCTCTGACGAAGCCCGTCACTGTTCTGAAGCAGCCAGGCAGGCTGGTGGACCTCGTGCTGCAGCAACTGGCTGGTCGGCAGCTGCTTTGGCCCAGAGCTGTGCTCTGCTCTGCTGGTGCCTTCAACAGGGTTTTTGCAGCTCTTCTTCCCCCTCGTAGCACCTGTGGAACATCCTCCAGCCACCCCATTCCGATGTTGGAAACAGGGGATGCAGCAGCCCCTGCCCTAACCAGGCATGCTTGGACCACCACGGGCAGCATGGCAGAGCTGTTGTGGGCAGCATTTCTACTCTTTGCCATCCAGCCTCGTCTGGAGGCCACTGGCTGCCTCCAATGTCTCTTTCCAGCTCTCCATGAGCATGGCAAATAGCCAGCCTAGTCCTTATGGTGGTATGTCTGATCTGAGGGGCAAACAGGAGCCCAGAGCAGTCACTGTGCTCTTGCATTGCTGCGCTTCCTCCTCCCTGAGAGCTTGGGAGGGAGTGAGCAGCTGTGGGGGGCTCTGCAGAGGGGAGACCTGCACCACCTCGCTGAGCCAGGCCCTGGGTCCTTGGGTCATGGTTTTTGGCAGGATGAAGCAGTCTCTTGGAAGCTGACCAGGCTGGTAGGTCCAGCAGAAAGACACCATCTGTTTGCCTGGGCTGGAGAATTTTCCTTACAGCCTTGGCTTGTTGGTGTGCTTTGTGGCATTTAGGGTGGCTGGAATATGGCTTAAGCCTCACACCACAGTGGGCAGGGGGGACAGACCCCAAGCCTGCCATGGGGATTTATGCTGCCATCCTGGCTCTGCACTGTGTCAGAAACATGGAGCATGTTGCTGAGCCCACACCAGGGACAGCCGTGTCTTCTTCAGTAACTCTGGTTGTATTTAGTCTGGTCTGTTCCCTTTCAGGGGTGCTGCTTTTTACGAAGCACAACAGCAAAACATTTCAGAGAGTTTCATGTTTGCCTGACACTGTTCCCCTGCCTGTGCTGGGGGTGTGAAGATGCTTGGCTTGGCCTCAGCAGAAGGTACATGGTGGGAACTGCTGCTGATCCTTGCAGGGCTGGGAGAGCTGCTGGTGCTGCCTGTTTTGTCTCTTTCACAGACCTGAAGAAATTATATTTGTTCAAAAAAAGAAAAGCAACAAGAAAAAAACAAGAAGGGATTTGCTTCTGTTTCAGTGTTAGGGTATTGCAGAGACAGGTTTGGCTGGGCAGGCAAACTCAGACTCAAGAGGGCAGTGGGTCATAGGGTGAAGTCAACTCTGGTGGCCTTACACATCTATCTGCCTTTCCCTCTGGAGCAGGAGGTGGCTCAGATGATGCCTCTGAAGGAGCTGTTGCTTCTGTAATTGCCAGTGGCCTGTGCTCAGCTCCGTGGAAACCTTGTGCCTCCTGACAGACCACCTTGAGTTCTGCTGTCTGGGGACTGAGGTACTGCTCTCCTTTTCCAGGTGTAGACTGTCCAAGAGGGTCTTCATTCTCAAAGACCTTTTCCTCCAGCCGTTGACTTTGTCTGAGGGACCCTTGTGGTCACGAGCAGCTGTGCCCAAGAACATCCCAGCAAAGCCTCAGACACTGCCTGGGAAAGGACTCATTTGGAGGGAGGGGGAAGTTACCACCAGCTCACCCAACTGTTGCTTTTTGGTGTGGGGCCCACAGCTGGCACCCAGCTTGTAGTGAGGGAAAGGGTCCAGGTACCAGCACCCCAAGGGGTGAAGGGAGGTCGCTGAACTGGTTGAACCTGGCACTTGAAGGAGAGATGGGCTTCAGCCCCTCGGTGATCCTTCTCTTCCTTCCAGACCTGCTGGTTTGGTTGTTGAGCTGCTCTGCCTCGCAAACCCAGCAAAAAGCTACCTGTTATTTTTGGAAGAAAGGGTAGGACTTAATTTTTCTGCTGGGTCAGTGCTTGGTCAGATCCTTGGGGGCTGGCAGTGCAGGCAGGTAGAGAGAAGAGGGAGACCAGGGCTTCACTTGCAGGGGAGATCAGGCTGGCTGCAGCATCACCATGTGGCTCTGCTCTGGCCACTGTATCCCTCAGACCCCTCATGGGGACAAGGGAGAGGTGGGCAAGGACCCTGGTGCCAAGGGCAGTGTGCCATCGGTCCCAAGTGGCTTGTGTGACTTCTCCTTTTGGTAAGCCTCCTCACTGGTCATTGGTTTTGTTGGTCTGTTTTCTTCCAGGCTGCAGCGGCCAACATGGATTTTCTCATCATTTGCCCCTTTCTGCTGGCGTTGCTGCTGTCCCAGGGCAGCTTCACAGACCTGGAGAAACAGAGGGTAGACTCTGGCTTGGAAATCTGTATCCTCTGCAGCCTGCCCCTCATGACCCACTTACGCACTAATGACTATGGAGGCTGGAGGGAGCTCATGCACAGGGAAAGGGTCAGAGACCACAGAAGGGGGCACAAGGAAGTGGAAAAGAGAGGATCCAGAAGCACTGGGAAGTTGCTCCTTTGCCCTTCTGCAGATGGGCTTTAGCCAAGCTCCTGGGTTTGCTAACCACGTGCCTGGCTTGGTGCAGGAGCAGAAATGGCAGCGATGCCTGCTGTTCTTCTTTCTGCTCCATTGTGCTGGGCACTGAGCTCCTGGGCTTGTGGCACTTGGTCTCCTCTGTGCCACAGGCATTTTTTGCCCTAGAGGAGGTGGGCTAATGCAAGCCCTTCTTAGCACACAGCAGCATCCCCTGGTGAACAGGCAAAGTATGAAAAGATAATGAGTATGTGGAGACACATGGGGAAGGTGGCAGTTCATATTCCTCCTCCAGCCCATCAGCCAGAGCACAGACTGGCAAGTAGAAAGCTCTCCACAAGCTCTCAGCATTGTTAAGGGTGCTTAACCTACCTGCTGGGGTGTTTGGGCAAGGGTTTCACTGTAAATCTGTGTTTCATCCTGGCTGAGGTGCTGCCCCCCAGCCCTCAGACACCTCGAGGAGAACTGGGGGGGCTGGGGTGGTGCCGGGGGCCCGGTGGAGGGGGGAGAGCAGCAGTGTGGTGGGAGAGCGTTGACAGTGCCCTTGACAGTGGTGCAGATAAGAAGCTGTTTGAGGTGAAGCGCAAGGACCAGATGAACGCTCTGAAGAACTTGATTGAGCTCAATGACATCAACCAGCAGTACAAAATCATTGACATCATGCTCAAGGGACTCTTCAAAGTAAGCCACAGTGCAGGCTGCACTTTGTGCCCACAAGGGTGGGCAGAAATGGGAAGGGTTGGGGGCTTCTGTGGAGTGTGTGGCAGGTGAGCTTTAGGACCTGAAGGGAGGGTGCCATGGGGTTTCAAAGTGGGGCAGCTGTGGCAGCACCTCCAGGGTACAGGGCAGGGCTGGCAGGACAGGGCAGTAACCAAGGGCTGTGGCAGGTGCTGGAGGACTCCCGTGCTGTGCTTATCGCCGCTGATGTGCCTCCTGATGGGCCCTTCCCTCAGGACGAGAAGATAAAGGATGGTAGGTCCTCTGGTTTTTAACCCCCTCCTTTTTCTGGTGCCCTGCTGCACCACAGACATTCTTCCTGGGATCAGTGCTGGGGTAGGTACAAAACCCCTGTGTGTCCAGACCAGACGTGGGCTGGTCCCTGTCTGTCGGGGACCCTATTGCTGCCTCTCTGACCAGTTCATACTGGAGAGCCTATCGCTCTGCCCTCAGCCTCCCCACCCCATGGTGGGAACATGACTGCCAGTGGGGTGGGGCCACTGTGCTGATGGGGCTGGTGGCTGTCCCCACAGCATACTCCCACGTGGTGGAGAACACTGCCTTCTTTGGGGACGTTGTCCTGCGCTTCCCCAAGATTGTGCATCACTACTTCGACCGCAACTCCAACTGGAATAGCCTCATCCGCTGGGGCATCGGCTTCTGCAACCTGACGGGTGTGTTCGAGCAGGGACCCCACTCCCAGGTCCTGCGGCTGGTATGGCTCTTCGTCCCCCCTGCCATGACCCCTCTCTGCTGCCAGGCCAGGGGGGTGAGGGTTTTGGGGTAAAAGGAGGGCAGGGCCCCCCCCATGCCTGGGGGCTGTCCTTGAGCTGAGGGATGGGGGAAGAGCATAGAGCATAGGTGGGGCTGGTGGGAGAGCAGGGAGCTCTGGTCACAGCTGGGGGATGTGAGTGGGAGGCACCACTCCCCAGTGAGATCTCCCCTTTGCTCTGCAGATGGCTCAGGAGCTCGGAATCAGTGAGAAATCGCCCGATTACCGCAATCCCTTTAAAACAGACCAGTCGGAGGTAAGATGGTAATGCTGCCAGCTTGCCTCGTGTGCTTCCCCATCCCTGTTGCAGCTTCAGACAGCTGGCTGGGGAATGGAATGGGTGGCTTGTGGGGAATGGCAAAAAGCTCCTGTCGCTGAATAAGCATGGCTGAAACACAAGCACTGAATTCCCCATCTGTGGTCTACTTTGGGCACCTGGTGCCCTCCTTCCCCTTCTGTGGCCACCTGCCTTGTGGTTGAGACTCTATTTGCCTCATGCTGCATCTGTCCTCAAAGCTCCCTGGACTGTGAGGCTTGTGCGTTGGCTTTGGTGGGTTTGGAGGGGTTGTGCTTCTGGGAGGCTGTGGGTGCTCCCCCATGCTGACCCCTTGCTGTCAACCCACAGTTCTTCCCCGGTGCTGACACCTTTCAGAAGGCGCTGCGGGATGAGGAGAAGAGGAGGAAGAAGGAGGAGAAGCGGAAGGAGATCCGCAAGGGCCCACGTATCTCCCGCTCACAGTCGGAGCTGTAGCACGCGGGGACTTGCGCCTT
Organism: Dicrurus megarhynchus; assembly: GCA_013399195.1. Lineage (NCBI taxonomy): Eukaryota > Metazoa > Chordata > Aves > Passeriformes > Dicruridae > Dicrurus > Dicrurus megarhynchus. The sequence continues at coordinate 294,845 of VXAD01003158.1, forward strand.
GCAGTGGGGGTGGCACCACTGGGACACGGAGTGGCTTGCTCCCTTCTCGGCAGCCAGTGCCTGGCAGTTCCCTTTCCATTTGTGCCGTGGGTTTTGTTTTGTTGCCTTTCCTTTTCGTTCAGTGGAGGTTGGGTGGTGGTGCTGGTGGGTTGCCCCAATGGGGCTAAAGTGGGGTACCCCTTCTCCAGAGGTAAAGCACAGACAGGAAAGCAGTGGGGCCATCCCCTGGTCAGGGTGTTGCTGCATCCCTGTGGGGATGTAGGGTGTGGGGGATACTCCCCTGATGGAGCCCAGGGATCGCTCCTCACCGCAGCACACCCCACGCTGAACGTGCCTCCTCCGACATGGGTGGGCTGGTGAGCACGTCACACCAAACAGCCTCATGAGCAATGCTGCTTCTCTCAGTTTTGGTTTTCGTTTTGTTAAACGGGTGATCTCATTGGCACCCCCCACTGGGTTCTACCTGGTCTCTGCACAGCTGCTACCTCTGCCACATCAGCCCTCCCCTTTTCCCAGCGGCTGTTTCACCGAGCAACATGCATTTCAGTGTCCAGACGTAGTTGAAAATGCCGATAGCAGCTGTTCCTGGCCGATGGCATCCCGTGGCCACCGCAGGGCATTCCTGCAGAGAGGCAAACACCCGGTGAATTTTTGGACAGGAGGTATTTCGGTACTTGGCCTCTTTGCAGCCAATGGGTGCAAGCAGTGCTGATGCTGAAGATGCTGGGGAACCAGCCCCGAGCTACTGAGAGCCTGTCCTGCAACCCCTGCCCCATCCCTCCTCTTTGGGGCTCGTCCTCTCTAAATGAGTCCCCGAAGCCCCTTGTCAGGGGGGACAGCCAGATGAGGGCATGTGGCGATAGCAGGGCCGAAGTAGGGAGGGAGCCAACCGCGGGGCTGCGATGCTCCACCGGGTGTCTGGGCTGCCGTGGGGGCAGAGGTGAGGGGCTGGCCCCAGGACTGTACACAACCACCCTGTGATTTCTCACCGACGCTGATGGCCTCGCACCAGAGCAGGCTCTTCTTGCACAGGGGTCTTCTCCAAGGAGCGGGTGCTCTGTGTCGGGCTGGCGGCATCACAGCCTTTGAGGAAAGGGAAACGTCCCGAATTTTTTAACAGCAGAGCCAAGTCCCTCCAGTGGGGGGAGGGGGTGGCAATGGGCGCACTTGGTTTTTCTCGAATAAAATTGACTTTATTATTTTTTTTTTTTTAAGTAGAAGAATCCTGGCTCTTGCTCCCGTTCCTGGTGGGAGCGGGTGTGCGCCAGAGAGCGTCGAGGCTGGCCCCTCAGGAGGTGAGGGTCCGTGGGCGCTGCGGAGGGAAGGACAAACCCCACACTCTNGATGGAGGGCGGCGAGCTGGCCGCCGAGAGCATGGACACCCTGACCGAGCTGGGCGACGAGCTCACCCTGGGCGACATCGACGGTGGGCGCCGCGGGAAGGAGCGGGGGGTGGGGGTGGAGACGGTGCGCGTGGGCTCCCCACGCGTAGTGGGGGGAGCGCTCGGGTCTCCCCGCGCGG
>VXAD01003158.1:297082-392040 GCA_013399195.1 Dicrurus megarhynchus
CGTGGGTGGGTGGTCGTTGGATCGTGCTTCTGGAGTGTTCCCCGAGTGCGGAGTGGGAGCGCAGGGTGGGCGCGCTTCCCACGCGGTACGGGCTTCCACGGGAGCGGGGATCTCCTGTCCCGGCTGGGTACGGGCGGGGGACGGAGCGCGTCCTGCCGGGCAGCGCTCGCCGGGCGAGCGGCCACGCGTGTCTCCCCTGCCGGGGGAGCGTTTCTGAGCGACTTTCGTGAGGCTGCCCCACGCCTGGAGTCGAGGCCGTAGCCGCAGGAAGGCGGAGGGGATGTGGGGGTCCGAGCCGCCGAGCCCGCCCTCCCACCGGTGGCCGGTCGGGGAAAGTGATGACCGTGTCCCCCTGTTCCTGCCGCAGAGCCGCGGGGCAAGCGGCACTGCCCACGTTCCCCTCGTGTTTCCTCGTGGCTCTCTTAAAGTAGGTGCTGAACGATGGCTGAAGCTGTGCCGCCACTAGTGCCCGTGGGAGGCCGAGCCTCCAAGCCTTCCTGCATCGAAACAGCTCTAACTGCTTCAATTTCCCATTTTCCGTGTCATCCTAAAACTTTACTGCATCGCTGGCACGGCTCAGACCTGTGAGAAAACCCCTGTTTTCCACCGAAGTGCAGCAAAATGAAGCGCCTGCGTGTGACGCCTATTTTATGTATATTTTTGGCGACACGAAGCAGCTCCTGAAAACCCCGTTTAAAATGACACTTCTTGGTGTGGTCTGTGCTGTAGGCTGGCGGAGATGAGCTCCTGCCTTAGCTCACTGCTCTGCGGGCTGTAATCCCAAACAGAGCTCAGTTTTAGGAGTGTCCAAAATATCCTTGTTTAGCAGCTGGGAGATAAAATTATACCAGTACTTTTAGATTTCTAATTGACACTGATTTGCCACGTTGCTTGGGCCAAATTTATACTCCTTTTTTTCTTTTGTCATAAAAGAAGAATGTACCCTGTGAGAGTGCACTGGGCTTAGTTATTGCTCATAAAGTTTGAAAGTGCCCATTGAAGGTGGTGTTCTCTGTTGTTTAAGTACCACGTAATGAGTTCTCAGGTTCCACACGGAAACGGAGACGAATTGATGAACCCAGCGATGGCTCCGAACTGAGGTGTGCCTTGGGAGGTGTGATTCAGAGTGATGAGTAACTTAGGAAAACGAGCTTCACTTTCCTCCCCAGCTCCAGGGGTGGATTTTCCTGGGGAAGGCAGGGCGAAGATGTGTGACAATCCTGTTTCTTTTGTGCTCCAGCATGGATTCATCTCAGGGTTTGAAATTTTGCAAGGACTTTCATTTGGTTTTTAAGTCATCTTGTAGGTTTTCCTCTCCCAATCAGACTGAGGGGCTCCTCATTGCCTGTTGCATGGATTTTGACTTTTTGTGGTGGATGTTCTCTGGGATGTCAGTGCTCACTGGGTTCATACTTCCAGACAGGGCGCAAGGGTGGCCAGGGGGCCCCGGTGCTGAGCCCAAATGCTCTGCCTCCTGCCCTGGCACAAGCTCCTCCACCAGCCATGGGCATCTTCCTGCTGGCAAGGTGCTGCTGGGTAACATCAGAGCACGAGGTTTGAGTCGGTTGGAGGCCAAAGCACATCAGGGTTCAGGACAGAGAGGTTGTTTCTTTTCAGGTTGGGATCTCCAGTGTTTTGTGTTTCTCAGAGCATCTCCAGGAGTGTGAGGAAGAGCAGCCTCTGTTCTGGAGAGCTGAGCTGCCACCTGGGTGAGGCAGCTGAAGCCCAGCCCTTGCCTTTCTGCCGGATATTCAGGCCCTGGGCTGATGAAAGCAACAGAAGCCCTTGGTGGGCTCAGTTTTGGTTTTGTAATGCCTTGTTGACGTTTTTTAGCCTTGGGTTGGGCCGGGATTTTTTTCTGCCGTAATGTCATTCTGCTTTAGGGCCTGAGACTTCTCCAGCACAGAGGGTGCAGGTGCTCTGGTGACATTGGGTTTATCACTGGTGGCTGGTACTCCAGAAGCACCTGAAGTTTCTCACAGTGAGTGTAGACACACTGATTTCTGGGTAGGTGAAGGTGTACTAAAAGGCAGAGATTTAGATTTTGGGTGTTGGCCGTTTCTTTTGCTTTTAATATTTTGTGTGTTATTGTGTTGGGCCCTTTATAAAAGGTGGGTTTGATCCCCTGGCAGTCTTAATTCTTCAAAATTAAACTAGACTTTTTGCATTTGGTCAAAGTTAAGTCTGTCTTAAAGATGTGATATAACTTGTGAGAGCAGGAGTAGTTTTTTTAAAATTAAATCTACTGCATTGGACACAACATTCTTTAAAACACAGTGCTTGAAATTTTGTTCTTATGCTGGAATTTACTCTTCCAGAGCAAATTGCATCTGATTTATGTTTATTCCCTACTTGCAGTTGTTCTGTCTGATAATGAAATAGCAGTGCCATCAAACAAAGTTTGGGAAGTAGTTTGGATTATCAATTTTATCCTGTTGAGTGTTATTTGGGATGGTCTTAGCTGCAGTCAGTTGGAATGTGGAGAGCTGTTTAATACCCATCTAGATGTTAATCTTGAAACAGCCTTCCTTGCTCTGCTAGTGTTTTGTGAAAGCCAACTAAGGCAATGCATTAAAAAAAAAAATCTTTCATTCCTCTAGTGAAAAGTGGAAACAAGGGTTTGGTCCAGCTGATCCCTGAGGGTGGCTGCTGCCTCATGCTGGGGGAACTGTGCATCCCCACTTAGTGTCAGGTTATGAACAGGTCAGGCTGTTCCTCCCAGGCTTCTCCCTCCAACAGACTCTAGCTCTTGAGAGCAGTGGTCATGGCCAGTGTTTAAATGTGTGTCAGGGTGTGGAGGGATTGCTATCAGAAGGGAAGAGTAGTAGTATCACAGAACTATGTCGAAATGTGTGTTGAGGGAGCAAGAGGCTTGGAGGAGGATTCATCCCTTTGCTCTGTTTCAGACAAAGGAGTGTCAGACAAATTAATTGGATAATGTGTGGGTGGCATTTCAGAGAGCTGAGCAAATTAATAGCCCTCTTATTGCTGGGGCATAATCCATGGAAACTTCTTGTCAAAAGTTCACTGCTTCAAACCTGCTTCATAAATCACAGCAGCAATATCCTTTGGGGTTTGTGAATGAGAAATGTCCTAGTGTAAGGAGCCCTTTGCCATATTTTTTCCTATAAATCAGAAATCTATTTTTCGCTTCCTAAACCCATATTTATTATTTTGCTATAAGCTCTCTTAGGTTTGTGGGTCCCCTCTTTTCCTATTTCCAGAAAAAAAATAAATAGGACTTTCAGAAAACCATGGAAGAGCCAGTGCAGCATGGGCAGATCCTGGGGCGGGGAAGAATGTCTGACTCCTCACGCCACTGCCTGCACATGGATCAGGGAAAGCATTCAGGTGTCTTAAGGTGCCTAATTGGATTAAATTGGATTAGATTGAGGGAAGAGGAAGCTCTGCTTATGAACAATGATCTCTTGGTTATGAAATATTCTCCTCTGGGGAGGAAGGCCTATAGTGCTGCAGTAGGAGCCACTTGATGTGGGCTGATAAAATCATGGAGAAGGTGGGATGGAGAGAACCTGTCGTGCAGTGATTGCAGGCAGAAAACCAACAGAAGAAGTTATTCTGATGTTTTAAACACGTGCATGGATTTGTCCTGGTACAGTTTTATAAAGTGGTGTTTCCTTCTGTGGTTTTTCCCCAATTTTTATGCTTATGCTTGTAAGTAAAAAAAAAAGCTAAGATGAATTCTTATCCTGTCTCTCCATTTTCCAGATACTCACTGGGGCAGTACAGATAGGGTGCTTGAAAACTCCCGAAGGTTGGATGGGAGAATGGTTAGTACTGGAATTGGGGAGGTGCTTAGTTTCTTCGTTCTGCAAGGGTTAGTCTGAAGGAGTGATGGAACAAGACTCTAATACTTTAGATATATATTGGAGATGGCTTTAAGTTCTAGTCTGTGCTTGGATCTTTTTGTCTGGAAAAGTGTTGTAGGAGGGTCTTACTTTTTGCCCTGAACAGCAGGAGCAGTGCTGTGCTGCTGGCCATCTCTTGGTCTCGCTCTGGAGCTGTTGCACTGGTGTGATGTGTTCTCTGATGGTTTTGAAGGACCCAAAGCTCCCTTCTGTGCACACACGCCATAATTCCAGTCCTGGTGTAAATGGCAGCTGTCAAAGTACGCAGGCGATGAAACAGTGTTGAACTAATTTTCTTCTGTTTTACAGAGATGCTGCAGTTTGTCAGTAACCAGGCAGGAGACTTTCCAGATCTGTTTTCGGATCCCTTGTGCAGCACCTTCCAGGGCGGCAGCAGCGGCAGTGGCAGCAGCAGTGGGACCCTGGAGCCGCAGCTGCAGCGGCCCTACAGCCAGGTGCAGCTCCAAACCTTCCCGCCGGCCCCTGCATCCCCCCAGCTCCAGAGCCTGCCGGTCAAAGCAGCGCAGACGACACCTCCAGCCCCTCCACGCTCGGCCCCTGTCCTGCAGCCGCGGCCCTCCCTGCAGCCTCAGCTCCAGCAGCAGGCCGTCATGATCACGCCCACGTTCAGCTCTGCTCCCCAGACCAGGATTATCCAGCAGCCAGTCATCTACCAGAATGCGGCCACAAGTTTCCAAGGTAGTGCGTGCGCTGCTCAGGCTACAGGTGTGCCTGGTGCACTCGAGATTTCAGGGTGCTCAGGCTGTGGGTGTGCCTGGTGCGCTTGCAGTAAGTGGCATCAGTGTTCAAACTCCAAGTGCATCCTCAGCCATGGCAAGCTGGTGATCCTTTTCTTGTGATGCTGCGTGTGGGGTGTCCCTTCTCCTACCTGCGTGGATCTGGAGTTGGGGAGCATGAGAAATTGTCGTAAATGAGATCTTAAGTGTTTTTGTGTGACCTTTTACCATGATTGTTGTCTTGCCCTTCTCCTCTGGCCTGGCCTTCTGCCCTATGGCTCTTGGGAGGCTTGAGAAAAGTCTATCTTAAAGACTTGTTGGCAACCCTGTTCTCCCACTGAGGGGTGCACCGGGCGGATCCAGTCTGTCTGGAATGAAGACACATTTCATCTACCGAACGCTGGAGCTCAGTACTTGCACTGAGCAGAGACACCTGTAGGGATATTTAGTGGTGATGGGCTCTTCCTTTGTGAATGCTGAATGACTTGATCCTCTTCAGTAGGTGTTGATTCTTTACGTGACAGATAGGATCCTATGGTCCACCAAGACCAGGGGGAGTGGGAAAATGCAGCAGGTTGGATGTCCTGCATAGTACCACTGAAACAGTGAGTCCTGTTCTATCAGACTAAAGGGTTTTGGCTTTATTTTCTCTTAGCTGATCCTCTGTGCTTCCTGGAAAGCTGCTATTCTAAGTGCAGTGTCCTCTTGCAGAAGGCACCAAAGCAGCTGGAAGGTTCCCAACATGTGGGATGTGTGAGATGAATGCCGCCTACTAAGAAGCTCTGGGAAGAAGAGGAGTGATGCTAGGAGCATTTCCAGGCTCCAGGAGGGAGACCTGCGTCTCTCGACCGTTTCTGACATCTCTTCTGCTCTTCAGTTCTCCAGCCTCAAGTCCAGAGCCTGGTGACGTCCTCCCAAGTTCAGCCGGTTACGATCCAGCAGCAGGTGCAGACGGTGCAGGCCCAGCGAGTGCTGACGCAGGCTGCCAACGGCACCATCCAGACCTTAACACCAGCCACGGTTCAGACTGTTGCTGCACCACAGGTCCAGCAAGTTCCGGTAAGTAAAAGTGCGGAATGATGCAGGGATCCAGCAGAAAGAGAAAGTGCTTTCGTGGGTCTGCTCTCCTGGCTTGCCAGGGGAGTAGTGGTGAAGCCGCAGGGCTGGTGATCCTGGCTAGGATTGCTTTTGCACAAACGTTTTTAAACCTGAGAGGTATTTCTAGCCAGCCTGTGTCCCAGAAGCACTTTACTTCACGCGGGTCATGTGTGAGAGTCCCTGCTGTGAGAGGTGATGTGGCTTCTGAGCAATGCGCAGCAACCGTTTTCACTGAAACAGTAACTAAATGTAGTCTAAACTTTAAACTCTTTAACTTGGTGCTGCCAATCCCAGTTGGAAACTTTACTTGAATGGACTCTCTTTGACTTTTGCCTACTTCTTTGCAAGTCCATCACCTCTATCACATCTTGTAAGGACTGGTTGATACTGGAGTGTGTTCTTCCAATTCTTCTGTCATGTTTTTTTTTAGTATTATTACTGTTACAGTGCCATGTGATTTTTTTTCATTCTTGTGCATCTCTGTATTAAATAAAAATGTTTGTCTATGAGACTCAGTATGACAAAGTTGCTATGGTTCAGTTGTACTATGCCATCTCTGGTGTTCTCAAGAGAGTCAACAAGGTATTTGAAAGAAATAAGAGCAAAATAGCTTAGAGTGGATTTTGATCTGCTTGATGTTAAAATCTGCTTAATTCCTTTCAGTGAAATTGCAGGGAGAAGCTACTGTGGGTATTTGCCAAAGCAGACTGTCCTAGCTGTGTTAGACTGAATACTCAGACAGTTAATGTAGAGAGTTAATTATAGGTGTAATTGGAGAGGGGAAGGCAGCTTTTCCATCAGCTCTTTTGTGTTTTTACATACTTGTTTACTTCTGGTGACTGATTTGAAAACCACTGTCCTGGTGGTTCCTCTGCTCCACTCCCTCCAGCACTGTTCAAACTGTCTCCTGCTCAGAGTTTGCACTGGGGCCGATGGAAAGCATCCAGGTGATGCAGGGTGCAAGTGAAAGAAATACTCAGCCTGCTCTTTTGCCATCCACTGAGTTGTAAAGCTATTACAACTCTGTCAGTGCTTACCTCTGGCTCCTGAGATCAGCAGGGAAATATGTGCCTGCTCTCCTCTTCACCTGTAACTCCTTTCAACCTAGGTTCTCGTCCAACCTCAGATCATAAAAACGGATTCCCTGGTCTTGACAACCCTGAAGACAGATGGCAGTCCCGTTATGGCTGCAGTACAGAACCCAGCGCTGACAGCGCTCACTGCTCCCATTCAGACCACAGCTCTGCAGGTACCTTACGGATGTCCTTCTATCCCTCTCCTCACTGATGTCCTCTCCTATTGATGCAAGGAAGAGATTTGAGCTTGAGTATTCTGCAGCGGTGCAGACAAGAAGGGGTTTTGGGGGCTGTTCTACGCAAGTCCAGGGCGAGTAATACTCTGCTTCTGTCAAGGCTAAACACACAGATTGTACTGTTTGGCAGCCTCCCATGGCCAGTAAGCAAAGACCAAGGGCACATTTCTGTTTACCTTTTTCTGGTATTTACAAGGAGAGGAATATGACCTAAAAATTCAGTCCCGTTTTTAACTTGAAACCAAAAGCTAAACTGGCTCAGAGTAGCCGTGGAACTTCCTTTTGCCCCTCAGTAGTGTCTAATAGTAGTATATTGAATGTGACAACTGATTAAACTGCTTTTCAGAGGGCATTTGCTGTGAGGATTTGTTATAATCATTGGAGGTGGCAGTTGTGCTTCATGGCCTCCACTTCTAATCAACTCTTAGAAACTTATGCCCCCAAAGAAACATTTATTATGATCTTGTGTATTCTGACCAGATATCTCTGTAAACATATTTACTGGGGGAGATAAACTAGCAAGTGTGGATCTAAATTTGACTTCTTTTGCAATAGCGTGGTATGCTTCTTAGATGCTTATTAGCAGCCAGGCTAAAATCTTCAATTAACCTGCTTGCTTTTAGATGATGTTTTCACACAACTTGAGGCTTACGAGATTGTGTCTATCTGAGGCATGTTTGAACACATTGAAATTTGGTGGATATTAGCCAAGGAAAGGTATAAGACTTAAATTCACTTATTTGTCAAGTTCCAACTTGAAGTGAAACAAAATTAATTTCTGGTATCCCAGTTAGAAGGCTATTTCAGAGTCAAAATTGTTCCTGAAATTGCTCATGGCTAGTTTATTCTCATGGCTAGTTGCTCTAGGCTAGTTATTATCATGTTTGTCTTTTGACAGAAATAACTCTTACTCTCCACAGCTACTTGCTTGCCTGATCCTTGGTGTACTTCAGAGAACACATTTGCCTTTCTAAATCTTGCTTTGCTGGATTAAGCAGTCTAAACTTTCTTTCACTACAAGTGTCCTAGGAGCCCCTCTGTGCAACTGTTCTGATGGGATTCATCATATTTTATCTCCGAGTACATACTGCTTTAGTTTGCTGTAGATGGTCTGTCCTACATCTGGATGTCCAAGTTTGAGCTTTTTATGCTGCTGTATATCACTCATTAGACTTAGTTCCTCATATGAAGGCATTTTTATAGCTTATGGATTTTTTTCTTCATTTAATCAAATTCAAATCAACTGCATTCCGCAAGCCAAAGGTTGCTTTTTCATAGTCAGATCCTTCCTAGCATTGTCATTACTAGTGTCGTTGGAAGTAGTGTGGGCTGTTGCTGTTTTGATGACTATTTATCCAAAGAAAAGGTGGATTAGGACACTTGGAGTGTAAGGATTGTAGGAACAAGGAGGAGCCTCAGTCCCTTTCTCTATTTAAGTGGATGAACACAGCATAGAATTGGCAGAAGTGTTGATGTGCTTGGAGAACAAGAGATGTTCTTATTCCCCAGTGACCAGTGTGGGAGCCAGAGTGACAGATTTTTCCTGTGTTGCTGTGCCAATGCTTGTGCCAGCTAACAAAGATGGAAGGAATTTGGCATCTCGCATCTTTCCTGAGCTGTACCAACTTTTCCTGATTCTTCTTTTACTTACTTCTTTTTCTTTTGCCATCATAAACCTTATCTAAATTGGCTGATTGCTCTTGACACTTGTTATGCCTGGTCTTTGTAGACCCTGGTTGGGAGCAATGGGACCATTTTGACCACAATGCCAGTGATGGTGGGACAAGAAAAGGTGCCTATCAAACAAGTTCCTGGGGGTGTCAAGCAACCTGAACCACCTAAAGAAGGAGAGAGGAGAACAACTCACAACATCATTGAAAAGCGCTACCGATCGTCCATAAATGACAAAATCATTGAGCTGAAGGACCTTGTCATGGGGACAGATGCCAAGGTAAAGATGGGGAATAAGTGCAAATGTTGTGTCATAAATACTTTGTCTTCAGGTGCTCATTGCTCTACCAAATGAAGCATTTGGGTACATGTAGCTGTTAGTAGCATGCACACGTGTATTGGGGTAAGACTGGTGAGAATCACTTGTGCTCAATAATTGTATTCAGGAAGGGTCATCTGTAAAATATTAATTTTACTATTCTAGTGGTACTGTTTTTTGAAAATAAGCTATACCTTATGCATTCGTTCTTACATTAGATCTAACTAAAAATAGGCTCTCTAGGTAGAATATCCAAGTGGATGTTTTTATAACTCTGCCAAACCAGATCTTGCTTCAATTAAGTTTCCTTTTCCATGGGACTGCAGTAAGGATGAGGGTTTACAGAGCTTTCCAATTTATTTCCTTTAGCTATTGAGCTGTAAAAACTCTTGCTTGCTCAAATATTGGAAGCTTTCTTGCACCTCATATTCAGGGTTTGTTCCTACTCGCTTTACCTCATGCTGGTGGAGCAGGCAGTAGTATTCTTGATACCTTCTGTGACTGCTGCACAAATAAATGCACTAGTGAAGTCACCTCCTATTCCTGGAAGTGGAAGCTTACTTTTTGAGAACATGGGTAATGTGCAGTGGCTTCATAGTACTTTTGGCTTGTGTTTGGAAGATAAACTTGCCCACTGCTGCTGGAAGCAAGGATTTGCATGGAGATGGCCAAGTGAGTGAGGCAAGGAGGTAACTACTTATTTCAGAATTAAGTGGTGATCAGACAGCACCTTGTTCTATCCCAGAATTGATCCACTTCATTTACAAACTATGGTACTTTCAAAGGACTATTTCTGGCTGAAACCTAGGTGTCAACTCCATTGTAATTTGGATGTTTATCTGTTTCCATTGTACTGTTTTTATAAGGTCTTTGAGAGACCTCAGTCCTTGTGATCTTTGTCTGATACCTTGCCCACAGAGTGTGCCCCGCTGTTGGTTCCTTTGCAGCTGCTGAGAGGTCCTTTACACCCTTTTCTGTCACCACGTGATACAAAGGGTTGTGGTATTCCTAAAAACAGGAGTGACCCTTTGATACTCTTAGTATAAACTGCTTTTTGTACATTTTAATTCCTTACAGATGCACAAGTCTGGAGTCCTGAGAAAAGCCATTGACTACATTAAATACCTGCAGCAGGCTAACCATAAGCTGAGGCAGGAGAACATGGTTCTGAAGCTGGCTAACCAAAAAAACAGTAAGTTGTGGAGGCTCTACAGCAGAGGGGAGGCAGTCAGCATGAATGTAGGATGTATCTTGCAGTTTCTTATCCTTGACAGAGGTTCTGTCCATAGTCACCAGTGTTACTCCAATGACAGAGCCAATCTGAGAGCTACTGACAGGAGTCAGGGTGGAGAAACGTGTACATAATGCACTCTGATTTTTGCAGAGCTGTTGAAGGGCATTGACCTGAGCAGTCTGGTTGACAATGATGTGGATCTGAAGATAGATGACTTCAACCAGAATGTGCTGCTGATGTCTCCTCCAGCTTCTGATTCAGGATCCCAGGCTGGCTTCTCCCCTTATTCCATTGATTCAGAGCCAGGAAGCCCGCTCCTTGATGATGCAAAGGTATTTGTGACTTTAATTGTCAAATTCAAGGTATCTCCTTCAGGATATGTAAGAGCCAGAATTTAAATTCTTATTCTCAAGAGTGAGACCAGCAGATATATGGCAAGCAGATCTGGAGGGCTTAGAGATCCTTTGTAAGGATGAGGAAGGTGCATGTGTGTGTCTTACCGTTCTTTAAATTATTGAGACTATTTCCTGAGCTGTATTACCTGAGCCCTACCTTAGCTGCTGAAAGAACTGTGCTTCAGCCCCTGTACAGTCTCTGTGGACTTAGAGTGCATGTTCATGACCCAAGGAGCCCATGGCTTTCCAGAATATGTATGTCCAGTGAGTAAAGCAGGAGAAGTTGGAAATGGATGATGACATCGGTTGTAGTTAATGACACCATAAATAATCAGAGTAACAAAAAGCTGTTAGCTGTCTTTGGCTTATGGGTTTGTTTTGTGGATATCACAGAAGTGGGTATTCTGGGAGATCCTCAAAATAGTAAGCGCAGCAAAGGTTAAGCCTAGCCTAACCCAGGGATACAGTTAATACCTGAAATGACTGGACACAGAAGGAAGTTGAAGGCATTCAAATATTTCAGCCTTATCTTACTAAGCTAGGAAAAGCTTTACTGGAGTTCTCACTCATCTAGAGCTCAAAAGCAAATTTATACATGTTCTGTTTCTCCTTCTTCCCTACCCCTTTCTCGGCATAAACATTTTTTGTGCTCCAGAATGGTAGACATTGGGTTTTTTCTCCTTTTTCTCTCCATTCCTATTCCCCTGAAGGTTAAAGATGAGCCTGACTCTCCTCCTGTGGCGCTTGGTATGGTGGATCGCTCTCGAATACTCCTCTGTGCTCTCACTTTCCTCTGCCTTTCCTTCAATCCACTGACATCCCTCCTGGACGCCCGAGGAACCCCCGAGTCCGACAGCCTGGTGCGCCATGGCTCCGGCAGGAACGTGCTGACAATTGAGTCAGGTAAAGAACTAGAGTGGTTTGGGCCATGGAAGGTGTCCAGCCTTACGTGGTCTCCCTAAAAGCTGCTGGTCACGAGGTGGATGGTCAGTGTGGTTCAGTAGGATTCAGGGAGTTGTATGACCTTTGCTTAGTGGGTGGGGGGGGGCAGTAGTGCAGGGCAGGGCGTGGAAGGAGAGCCAACTTGGACATGGCTCCAGTTCACATCCAGTGTTGTTCTTGCATAAAACCAGCCATGGCTCAGCATGGTGAGGTTGTGGCGGCACTGATTTGTAGCCCAGCAGCCTGGGCTTTTGGCATAGACCCTTGAAAAGTAGTTCAGGGTAAGGGGCATCCTCCTGTCTTCACCAATCTTTGAGGCATATTCACACTTTGTATGTGTTTTTAAGGTAACTGACTCATTTTTGTCACTTAATAATAAAGTATTACTACACCGTTGCTATGGAGTCTTGCAACTGGCTTGTTGATACACTCATTCCATAAAATTAATAGTTAAAAATACAGCTTAGGAGAGGGTGGGGGATGCTGTAGGCATGCAGTTGTTTCCCTGACTGGTAAATATGGTTCCTCAGTGTTGCTTTGTAAATTTAACTAAAATCAGAAAATGATACTGGAGTATTGAGTACCTGTGGGTGCGTCTTACAGAAAAAACAGAAGACAACTCTTGGAAAACAAAGTGCTGATTCTTTTTTTTTTTTTAATACATCAGTCTTGTAAAAATAATCATTTAGTTGGGAATGTTGAGGGTTGGAGTTTGGATGAAGAGGTGTTGGTATAGGTGGTTCCTGACTGAACTGCAGTCTTTGCAAAAGCTGATTAAACATGTGGCAAGCATAGCAAGACATCCTTCACGGTCTATGCTCATCATGTTGCCAAGCTTTTGGTGTCCAGGTTAAAATGTAACTTTCCCTTTTGGGATGTCTATTGTAGATGCAGCTGGTTGGTTCGGTTGGATGATGCCCACCCTAATCCTGTGGCTTGTGAATGGAGTGATTGTACTGAGCGTGTTCATAAAGCTCCTTGTGCACGGAGAGCCGGTGACCCGGCTGCACTCGAGGTCCTCGGTCACCTTCTGGAGGCACCGCAAGCAAGCGGACCTGGATTTGGCACGGGTAAAGTTGACTTATTGTTTTGCATCAAATGCATCTTTTAGATGGGATTGTGGGTAAATGTTTCCCAATGAGGCAGTGGCTTGGCACTTGGAAGAGCATGGGTCATCCTTGAGTGGGTCATCCTGTCTGATTTCAGAGAAGCTGTTGCCAGCATATTGTTCTGAGCAGATTGCTGTCCTCCTCAGCCTAAGTTAGTGAGGCATGGAAGCAGTGGAAGAGGCTCCTAACTTCTGTCCTTGTTCCTAGTTACTGCATCTTGTATCAATTTTTGGCAGCAACATCTTGGGTTTTGTCCAGAATCTGGCCTCTGCTCTGTCTGTCTGTCTGCTGTCCTCCAGCCTCTTGGAAGTCCTCTTTCTTGTTGAGGAAACATCTGGCTTTTGATATGGGGACCCTGAAATTTCCATGGTGTTTGACAAGGCAGGGAGCTCTTTTCACCTAGTGCTGATGTGTCTCACAGGCAGTGCAGGATCAGAACCATGTGTGGAAAGTATGTGTAGGGCCGGATTTCAAGCTGATGTAAACCCCTGTTATGTTTTCTGTGTTGACATCCCTCTGCTAAAGATCTTGTCCTGACTTGCACGTCAGTCCGTCTTGCTCCCAGTGCCAAGGAGGTCCCAAAGCGTCTCCGATGGTGATTTCTGTTGCTGAACCTTTCGTTGTGTTATTTGCAGGGTGATTTTGCTGCAGCTGCGTCAAACCTGCAGACTTGCCTGTCGGTACTCGGACGAGCACTGCCAGCTTCCCGCCTGGACTTGGCCTGCAGCCTGTCCTGGAACGTGATCCGCTACAGCCTGCAGAAGCTGGCGCTGGTGCGGTGGTTGCTGAAGAGGACTTCTCATCAGTGGCGGGCTAGGGAGGCCACTGCAGGATTTGAGGATGAGGCCAAGACCAGCGCTCGGGATGCGGCCCTAGCCTATCACAAGCTCCATCAGCTCCACATAACAGGTGGGAGGGAGCAGAGGTGACAGATCTGCTGTCCGTTTTTCCCAAATGAGGAGACTCACAGCTGACCCTGAAGCATACAGGGAGAGCACTACAGCCTCTCTCCTCTGGGAGGGCTGCTGTTAGAAATTAGCCTGACAAATTTTAGGAGCCAGTTATTAAAACACAACAGGTTCATGCAATAAAATAACTCTGTAAGAACAGCTTAAGCGACTGCAGTGTAAGCTTCTCATGTCAATAGGTTTTTGTTGTTTCTTTAGGATAGTAGCCCTACAAATTATGGTAGTATTTAGTAGCTGGTACTACTGATTAAAAGTTAACACTTTTCCTTCTCCTCCTGGTACAGGTAAACTTCCCTCCAGCTCAGCTTACTCGGGCTTGCACATGGCGTTGTGTGCTGTGAATCTGGCCGAGTGTGCAGAAGAAAAAATCCCGCCCAGCACAATGGCAGAAATCCACCTGACAGCTGCAGTTGGCTTGAAAACCCGCTGTGGAGGCAAGCTTGGCTTCCTAGCGGTGAGTTGTCTTATCTTCCCTGATCACACCCTCAAGCAGAGATCTAGGAAAGCCTGGAAGCTGGCATTGCTGTATCTTGGAGAGGGCATCTGCTAGCACTACAATTATATGACCTGCAGTCATGATACGAGCTGTAATCATGATATGACCTTTGTCCTTGTTGGTGCTACTCTTTCCCTAGATACTGTTCTCAATGTTGTCCTCTCCTTTCACCAGAGCTACTTTCTAAGCCAGGCTCAAAGCCTGTGCAGCTCGGAGCGAAGTGCCATTCCTGACTCGTTGCGTTGGCTGTGCCACCCCCTGGGACAGAAGTTTTTTGTGGAGCGAAGCTGGACGGTGAAGGCTGCTGCGAAGGAGAGCCTGTACTGCACGCCAAGGAATCCCGGTGAGATGTGTGTGGCATCCCAGCACTTTGAGCCTGGCAGTCTCTCCACTCTTGTCTGGGACAAAAGTGGGTGTCATGTTTGAGAGCGTATTTTTTTATGCCCACCCTGCTTGTGGTTCTGATGGGTGAGAGGGCATGAGGAGCTGAGATGTCTCCTCAGCCTGCAGGGTCTGGCTTGCCTCCCTTTGTATCCTGCGCTTTGTCATACTGCTCATTGCTTTGTCTGCTGGAACACAGCCCAGAGGTGGCCCTGAGTGTCTGGGGAGCGACTTTGGGGTGACTGAGGTTTATCCTCTGCAGAGCAGTGTCCTTACTGTTTTGCTGACAGGCTGAAGTGCCAGAGGGATCTTTGGCCAAAGGCTGCAGCTTTATAAGTGGATTAAAAGGATAAAAAAGACCTAAAAACTTAGTCTTTATAAATCATTGCATTAGTTCCTCAAGATTTTCCCTCTACTATTCTTCCTCATGCTCTTTCCTACATTTTAATTCTTCTTTCTGGGTGTATTGGGAGGTGTCTACAAGGATATTCAAGTTAAATGGTTTGGTTTATCCTTCTCCTCTAGCGGATCCCATTGCACAAGTCCATCAGGCATTCTGTGAGAACCTGCTAGAGCGAGCGGTGGATTCACTTGTGAAACCTCAGACTAGGAAAGAGGTAGCGGGACAAGAGGAGGAGGAGTCGTGGTGAGTATGTGTGTCCCACTGGGCACTGCTGGCCACAGCAGCAGGCTCTGAGGCAGAGTTCATAACCACTGACCAAGTGCTGTGGGGCAAACTGAGTGGTTAGTCCTTGTTAAAGGCTTGCAATGACAGTGTTAGTCTGACCACCACAGTTTATTAGCAGAGCAAGCTCTGCCTTTGTATTAAAACCTCTTAAGTCAAAGGTGAACCTGGGTGTGGTGGGGATTTCTGGTGTTAGCTGGGGTAATACTGGTTGATTCCTCAACTAAATGGAAGGCACTTTCTCTGCTGAGACAAAATCTAATGTTCAGGAGCAGTAAAATTAGCGTGCGCCTACCTCTTCTATAGACCGGGACTTATGTCCAGGACTTTCAGAGCGTGAAGGTCTGGCATGTCAGAGAGTGAACCCAGCAGCTTGCTACTTTGTGCATGAGTGTTCTTCTGACTGAAGTGCAACATTTACCGGCAGTAAAGAATCAAACAGACATGTGGCAAGAGGAGGAAAGACGATGTTGAACGAAATTGTCATTGTCTCTAAGCTCTTTGACCAAATGAGAAGGGAAAATAGGTGGAAAACAGTAGCTTTTTGTACTGAACTATGTCCAGCTTTCTCCTGGACTCCACAGGAAGCAGAACCCCAGCCTTTGCTAGTAATTCAGCACTGTTTCTAGCTGATCTCCAGATTTGCTGGTGCCAGGCAAATATTACATACATATATGGGAAGCTCTGTAAGGATCCTGTCCCCAGAAAGTGTGGGTAAAAGCCTCAGATGGGAAGATAACCCAGTTTCCCTACCTGTATAAGGAAAATACTGTACCTTTAGCTTTGGGTTTTTTTCCAATCTCATGTCTGTTTCCTAGCAGAGAAGGAGCAGCAGTTTGGTTTAATTGATTGTGATCAGATGCTGCTGTTGATGAGAGAAGGTAGCAGGATTTATATAAGGGAGGTGGATTGTCACTATACTAGTGGGAGCCCTGTCTCCTCATGGGAAGGACGAGCTTTAGTAAAGTAGCAAACTTTTTTGTCCCCTTCTGGGGGTGGGAGCTCAAGATCTTCATCTGTAGCATGTCCCAGTAAATTAGGTCATTGCTGCATATGCTATTTTCTCTGACCAGTGCTGTGAACATGCTATCACTTCCGTTCATACATACTTGCATATATGCAAATAATCAGAGAAGTGTAGTTCAGCCTCTTTTGGAGGCAATGATTGAAAAGGAGCCTGTAAACAACTTGTAACATATGTCTATATTTGAGGTGAGACTTGAGATTAAATCTAGTTCTGTGCTGGTAGTCATGAAAGGGAAGATGTGAGGCTGCTCCTTTTGGAGCATCGCTCTGCACTTCTGCTCTCGGGGTGGTCTCTTCAGTCCAGCAGTGTTGTGTTACTTGAAGAGCTTGAACTTTCTGTGGGCTTAATGGGTCAGCACTGTTTAAAGATGACTTGTGAACGAGTAGTGCCTTGGTATCTTCTGTTTGACAGCATAGCAAAGGTCTGCCTTGATTCTTGTTTCAGTGAATTCTCAGGTGCCATGGAGTACCTGAAATTGCTCAACTCATTCTTGGACTCGATGGGAAGTGGAGCCCCACCCTTTGCCAGCAATTCTGTACTCAAGTCTGCCCTGGGTAAGTGTGGCAGACCTGAAGCTCTTTTGGCTGCAGGATCTACTGCCAATACAAATTCCCACTCCCTACCCCACCTCTAACTCCAGTCAATGATAAATGCAGTCCTTGGAGTGAGGCCTGATTGTGTGCCAGTGTGGTACCACAGCTCAGACTGGAAGAGAGTGATTAAGAAGGCTTGTAATTGGCTCTGTGTTGTAATGCTGAGTGCCCAGCTGGGACTGCTGCTATTTGTATTGTTGGGCAATATTTTATTTCCAATCTGAACCCTGTGCCCTCACCTGAGAGCTTGCTCCTGGCAATGCAAAGCGAGAGGAAGGGTGGAGCATATAAACAAACATAGCAGCATTGCAGTTGAAGTACAGGAAGGGTTCTTTTCCACTTAATTATCTATAGAACTGGGTGGCCCCACTTTCACAGCAGCTGTCACATATATTCCTTTAATCTCCAGAGACCTGCAGCCTCTGCCCTAGGCAAGCTCTGGGCATATATTGGGAGGTGCTTGTTTTGGTCCCTTTGTGAATATTTAGTGGGACAACAAGGGCTGTAGAATCCCCCTGAGCCATGGGCTCATCTGGGCTGGGTTGGTAGCAGGCTGCTGGAGTATTTGTCTTGCTCGATGTTGGTACAGACAGCAGCTGGCAGCTCACTGGGATGCTGGTGGAGCTTTAGACACAGACAGCACAGTTGTGCTGTACCTGAAATGTATAGAGCAAACATAAAAGGAAAACTAAATAATTATTCTTTTAAAGAGAAGTCTGTGTTTAGGTCAATATTGTCATGGAATTGAAAGGCAGGTTAGAGTAGCAGAGCATATGTCCTTTGGCCCTAAGTAGGCTTTGGGAAGCTTTTGAGGGGATGTTAAATAATGAAAGAAATTATATGGGGAACCTGATGTACTGTCTTGATGGTGATTAGTGCCAATCAGGAGTGTATGTATGAGTGGAGTTGTTATTTTGGGGTGGTGAGTAGAGATCATTGTCAGGAAGGAAGTCAACAGATTTCTAGACAAGTTGGTAGGGTAAGTTCTTGTTAACAAGATACAAATATGCCATCCAAAACTCTGCTTGCAGTCAGATGTAGGGTGTTAGCATGCTGCCAAGTTCCTTTGTGTTCTTGCAGCACATTTCAGCATTCACATGGATGGCTGGGTTCCCGTGGGATCAGTTTGGCTCATTAGCATCGATCCCAGCAGAAGGCACTGGCAAGGGCCCATGATACCTGTTCTCTTCTCCCAGTGTGAGGGAGCCGGGTGTGCTCCCCTGGGCTGCAGCCGATGGTTCTGTTTTGCAGGTCCCGACGTGGTGTGCCGGTGGTGGTCAGCAGCCGTGTCTATGGCAATCACTTGGCTCAGAGGGGACGATGCAGCTGTGAGGTCACATTTTGCAGAAGTGGAGCGCATGCCAAAATCCTTGGAGATGTCAGAGTGCGTAGGCCTTGTACACTTTTCAACCTCCTGCTTCTTCTAAACAGGGGTGACTCCTTCCCCTAATGCTGTCCTGTAGGGTCACACCTACCTGTGCTCTGGAGCTGCATGTCTCTTGTGCTCTGCTAGTGCCAGTGTGCTCAGCAGTTCATGTGTAGGGCAAGGCTTGCAGACTGATAGTAAAGCTCTGGACTGGAAGTCACAGTCGTAGTTGCTTCTTTTGGGATGTCTTTTGGCTTTGTTCTAATTGCGCAGTCTCCCACATTCCAAAATCAAGCAAAACTCACATGATGATGGAAAGGATGGTGTCACTATCTCTGTTCTTTTGCACTAAAGAATCTTTGCCAGCTTCCTCTCATTTCTCTGTGCAGTCTGTGTAGGTGAGGAACAATTGCTGTCTTTTTTCTGTCTAAGGAATGATGGTATCTCTTGAAGGTGGGAGAGTGAAAGCTGATGTTGTGGCAGCATGACATGGTATTGCTTGAAAGCAGCCTGCTTTCTCTTTCAGGAATGCCCTGGTGAAAGCCACCTTCTACATGTGTAAAGCCATGCAGGCCTCTCTGTCTGGGAAGGCAGATGGACAGCAGAGCTCCCTGGGTCACTGTGAGAGGGCCAGCAGTCACTTGTGGAACAGCCTCAACATGAGCAGTGGCACGTCCAGCACTGTCCTCAACAATGTAAGCATTATAAGCCCAGGATAACACATGGTCTGTCTTGGTTGTAAGGTGCAGGTGTGTCACTTCCCTGTTGTAGCTGCATTCTCCATTCACTCTGTGTGTCATGGGGGTAGAAGGAAGACTTCTTCCCTATCCTTGCAAAGGGCATTGCCATTGTTCTGTTTCTGCTGTATGGGGGAGCAGAGCCACAAGTACGGTGTCATCTCCCCAGGCACAGTCTCAGCTCTCGCTCCTCTTGTGCCAGTAGCTGTCACCCCTTCCTGGTGCTTTGACCAGTTTGAATTTGGCCCTGCATAGATGGAAAGTATCCATCTCTCTCCTCCAGGTCAGGTTGGTGATCTGTAAAACAGGACATCACTAAGTCGAGCCTGCTCTGTTTCAGGCCACACTCATGAGTGTTTGAATCCTCTGACACAGAAGTGTGACTATGCTGTGCTACTCCTGAGTTTGTGTGGGGCTTGTTTCTCTTCTTTCCAGGATTACGTAAAGCTGGAGCTTCCCTCCATGGCATATGGGACGTGGTTCTGGTCCCTTTCGTCGTTGCTGGGTGGCAGCTGTAGTGCATTGTAGTTGCATTGCATGTTGTGGCAGTGACTGTGCAATGTTTCTGCAGTGCAGTACAGAGGCACTCTCTGTTCAGCAGCAGAGGCAGAGAGCCCTCCCAGACCCGGGAGCGGTGCTAGGGGGCAGCAGTAGATGGGGAAAAGGGGTTTGGCAGCCGCTGTCGGCTGTGCCAAGACTGCCTCTTTTTTCTCTGCAGGTAGCAAGGCTATCTTTGCTGTTTCCTACTAGTTAGCGTCACCGTTTGGGCAGGAAAGCCTTTGCAGAAGGCTGTGTGTTTGTGGGATCAGTTTGAATTCGTTAGCATTGATCCCAGTGAAAGGTACTGGCAAGGGCGTGTAACACTGATGCAATGCGCCCTTGGCACATGTTTTCTTGACCTCTTGATTGAGAGATGCCACTTGGGCGAAACACAAAGGCCTGCTCCCTTTGGTGCGTTGTGGTGGGGTGACACAGCAGGGAGGGCAGGGGAGCCCCCCAGGTGGGCCGGAGGTGCTGTGGCTGTCTTCCCAAGGGCCGTGTCAGCAGCCATGGAGCTCATTCCTTGCCCGATGCTATGTGTTACTAAACGTGTGTGCCTGGGCACCTTGGCTCTTGCAGATGATCCAGCTGCTGGCCTGTGACTTGCTGCTCTCCCTCCGCACCAGCCTGTGGCAGAAGCAGGCGAACGCCAGCCAGGCGCTGGGTGAGACCTACCACGCCTCGGCCCCCGAGCTGACGGGCTTCCAGCGCGACCTCGGCAGCCTGCGCAAGCTGGCCCACAGCTTCAGACCCGCCTACCGCAAGGTGATGGCTCACCTCCCGGGCCCAATCCACCTCCAGCTTACCTATAGCCCTTCCTGGGGGTGATGGGAAGCTGCTGCCCTTGGAAACCTAGGGTGTATGTGGGCTTGAGTGGTTTGGACACTTGGGGTGGGATGGTCTTCCACTACCAGCCTCCATACTTTCTGTTACTGGGTGATGAGGGAGGCTCCCGTGGGAGTGCAGTGCATGTGGGGAAGTAACCACTTTAGTTTCTGCATAGAAAACCATCAACACGTGTATTGCCAAATACCATGGCATCCTGTCTATTAAGGTGGCTTCAGACTGGGTCTGTCCCTCTGGGGAGTGTGGAAGGAAGCTTCTGCAGCTGTGCTGACTGCTGAGTAGCTGGAGGGTCAGATGCCTTCTGCATCTGTAGATCCCCAGATGCTTTTCTGGGCATTTTTCCCCTTCTGTTCAGTTTATCTAGCCTCTGTAGAGGATGTATAGTCTAATACTTGGACGGAAGAGTTGTCCTGGTATTGTCCAAACGCTAGATTTCAAGGTTTGATGCTGTTATCAAAGCACTGCGCTAGCAGCCTAGGTTGAGAATCCTGCCTGGACCACAGCACCAAAGTTTGCTCTCCAATTTTCCTACCCTGTTCCCTGTTCTCAATCCTTCCCCTTTCCAGGCCACTCACAGTTAGGTGTCAATTTTTTTTCCCCTCCTCATGGTTGCCCTGACCTGCAAATTCCCCAGAGACAGGTGGAAAGATGCGGGAGGAGCGTGGAAATGGGTCTCTCTTTTTGTCAAGGTGTCAGTGCTCTGCTCTTGGAATGCGGTGGCTGAGGGATGACAGAAGTTCAGCCACAGTGTCGTCCCTGTGCCAGCCCACCTCTCATCTTCCATCCTGCCTTCCCTTCCAGGTCTTCCTCCACGAGGCCACGGTGCGCCTGATGGCGGGTGCCAGCCCTACCCGCACCCACCAGCTGCTGGAGCACAGCTTGAGGCGGCGCACACCCCAGAGCAGCAAACGGGGTCAGTCCTGGGGCTCAGGCAGTGACCCACTGCCTGTGGGGCTGGGAGGGGGCAGCCCTTGGGCAAGGTGTGGGTGCATAGATACAACCTGCAGTGTCTTCTGCTGTGTCAGGGTATTGAGCTCCCATCAGCCTGTGGCTCAGACAATGCTTCTGCCATGTTCTCTACAAGCCAGCTAACGTGAGCTGCCAGCCCTGGGCTGGAGGTGTCGGTGAACAGGCTGGAAATTTATTTGCCTTCATGAAGCTACTCGTGCACAACACGTGGCAGTCTGTGGTTTGGAGCAGTCAGTGCAAAGGCAGGAGCTGGGAATTCTAAAGGGAAGAGCCAAAAGATGAAGGATGTAAGGGAATGGGTAAATGTGCATGCCAGTGTTCGGATGAGCCCTAGGAAGTGAACTGAAAGGAACTGTCTCTGTAGAAGACAGGACTGACAGTTCCTACCTGACTCTAGCTCAGAGTGTTCTCCTCTGCTAGCCCAAAGGCCCTCAGGGTGCCCCCTGCTCTTGGCTCAGCCAGGGGATGCCAGCCAGAGAAGCCTGTGCTCGGTGGTGGCAGTTGAGGGCCCGTGTGGTGGGGTTTTCTCATGCAGGTGGTAGCTCTATTGTGAGTTTTCTCTCTTTCCTGTTTGCCCATAGGTGAACTGGACACGTTGCCGGGCCAAAGGGAGCGAGCCACGGCCATCCTGTTGGCCTGTCGCCATCTCCCCCTGTCCTTCCTGTCCTCGCCGGGCCAGCGAGCAGTGCTGCTGGCCGAGGCTGCCCGCACCCTGGAGAAAGTGGGGGACAAGCGCTCCTGCAACGACTGCCAGCAGATGATCGTCAAGCTCAGTGGGGGCACGGCCATCGCTGCCTCCTAAAGCTGGCATGGGGTCCCTTTGTGCAAAGACAGCCTGGTTGAGCATCAGCCTGGACTTCCCTTCTGGAGCTTAGAAAAAGTGCTAGGTTAGGGCTGTGCTGGTGGGATCATGATGGGGTGGGAGAGGGAGGGAGGGGTTTGGGTTTGATTTTTTTTTTTTCTGAATTTGCCCAGGTTTAGCTTTACTAGCCTCCTTGCTTGTTCTCAGGCACTGCAGCAGGAATCTGTCTAGTTGTGGTTTTTGTCACTCTGCCTGGGGCTGTTGAGAAGCGCTGCCCCGACACAAATCACCCGTCCCTGCTTGGGAGAGAAGCCCAAAAGCCCACGGCACAGAGAAGTGGCACATCCCGTGTCTGTCCTCAGGGGTATTTTGTTCCCTTTCCAAACACCTCTGCAGAAAGAAACCTCTGGGGAGGGCAGAGGATCTGTTCAAGCGTTGTCCCATGGGGCTGCTGGGGCCTGAGGCTGTTCCCAAAAGAAAGGGGAAGGCACCAGCTTTCCTTGAATTGTGTGTCAGGAAACTGAAGCCCCCTAGACCCAACTTACCTAGGTGCTCTGGGAGTATCACTTGGGGCCAGTACTGCCCAGAAAATTTCTCTACGGTTTTTATACAGGTTTTTTTATAGGAGTGTTTGTGGCTTTACAAAAACATGGGGAACAATGCAGCAGATTTCCCTTCTGCTTCATGTGTCTTTTCCTGTGATAGCTGCCTCTGGTTTTCAGCAGGGAGTGAGTTTGTAGCAGCCTGCAACAAGCAGAGCCTGGTAGAAGACCTTGGCATCCTGGGTCATCTGGTGCTGGGTGGCAGCAGAGGTGGACGTGCTGTGCCCTGCACTTGGCATGAAAGGTGAATGCTTCTCTGGTGCCTTTTTGTTGATGCAGAAACAATTTTTAGAAACAGGTTTTTTATTTTACTCAACTCCCCGTCCCAGAACTTGTCTTCAGGTGTTTCTCCTTACCTTCTCCAACTGCTCCACAGCTCCTGCAAGATTTGGGAGGCACTGGTTCAGGGTACAAGTCTCTCAGCTTTTGCCATTGCTATTCTGAGCAATTTGACTTGCAGGTGTTGAATTGCCCGTGACTTTCCAGGAGTGGGAGGCGGATTTGGGACAGGGAGGGAACGGTTTGCCCTCTTTATCTCTGCCTTTCCTGTTGCATCTCTCCAAAGAAGTGAAGAGTGGTTGCCCTCTCACATGTGCATATGTGGAAACCAGCCTTTGGCAAGTGGGCATTGCTGGTTCAGTGATGTATACAGCCGGCATGTTCTCCACGTTGGCAGCTCGAAGCATTTAGATACAGGCAGCCATCCAAACCCATCCTGTCCCAATCAAGCCTGTACTGCCCAACTCCTGCAAACTTGGACTGTTTTGCAAGAAGCTTTTACATGTATCCAGCAGCGAGGCATGAGCTCCTTCAAAATGAGAGGAGAAAGATAGGGGCTTGTGGTTTCCCTTTGCACAGGGTCTTTTGGCATCTGGGAGGATCATTTCATGAGCTACAGTAATTGAACACAGGTAACGCTAGTCCTGGAGTTGCCTGGCTTCAAGAAGATGGAAACTGGGACCGGCAGAAACCCGTCTCCCAGCAAAGCCTGTTCCCAGGGATTGTGGTCTGTAGCTGTGGACAAAAGCATGGGGACCAGAAGGTGTTTACCTCCCTCCCCCACTTTATTTGGGGAATAGCTGGTGGACACCCAGCTGCAATGGCTGGTGGACACCCAGCTGCAATGGCTGGTAGCCTGAGCTTCTTGTCCTACTGGCAGGGGTGTCTCTTGCTTCCTGGAGTCAGTAGTTGGAGGGGGAGCTCATTGTTTGAGGGGAAGAGGTTGCTCTCAAGAGTGTCTGATCAGTGAAAGGGATGCTCTAGTGGCAGCAACTTCGGCTTTGAGCAAGTACCCTAAGTGTGCAGAACAGCTCTTGAGTTTGCACACATTTTGATTGCCCATTCCCAAGTTCCCTAGCTAATCAGTGATCCTGTTTTGGGGGGTGGATTGCCTCTTCCTGATTTTTTTTTCTCTTCTGTGGCTCTCATGCTGTCTTCATTGTCATGGGGTTTTTTTCCTAAAATACAGAAACTCCTTGTCTGTGGCAACCTCTGAGTTAGTTTGCATTTCTCCAGGTCTGCATGCAGCACATGGGAATTTCTGTGCTTTAGTAAAATGGGAGGTAAGGCTTTGGGAAAGCAGTGATGCTGAGGTTTCACTCTGTCACTAATGGTAGTCTGAGCCCTGGGGGCTGGGCCACAGGGAGTACTGGCTGGGCCAGGAGCTGGGAGAGGCTGTTGGGCTGAAACCCAGGTACTGAATAGCATGAACCACCGAGGGTCCTAGCATGGCTGGTACGTCTCTGCCCCCTCCAGAGCAAGGGATCTTCGCCCTGTTTTTTCTACACTGTTCAAAAATTTGCTGTCAAACTGTCCCTACAACTTTTTTTATATGTGTGTGTATATACTGTAACTTTTTGGTTTGTGGGTGGGAGGAAATTGTTTTATGGATTATGTGAAAAAAGTCTATTTATCCACATGAAGTTCAGAGTAGGGATGCTTTGTGATATGAGATGCAACTGGTGGTGGGGAGGTTCCCCAGGGAACATATCTGCTGTCTGAAGACCCTGTTCCAGGGCTCCTAAGCGTCTGTTACCTAATAAAGACGAATGTTACCACCACCTCCCACCTGCCCTCTTTCTCTTAGCCCTATTCATCCCACCCAGCAGCTGCTTCTAAGCAGAGGTGAGCTTGAAAAGTCCTTCAGAGACATAAAACCTCACAGGTGCCTCGGGAAGCTGTCAGTCCTTTGTCCAGATAACCTGGAGAACAGAACTGCACGGCTTGCAATGAAAGACAGTCCCTTGGTGGAGCAAGTGTGGTGTCTCCATGCTCTGGAAGCAACTCAAAGAAGATGAGGGCTTGAGCAGAGCCAAGGAAGGTGGAGCTGGGCCAGAAGCCTGCAATTTTAGGAGCTTCTCTATGGGAGGAAGGCTGTTACCTGACCTTGCTTTAGAACAATGTCCTTTCTCTCCATCTCTTTGTTTCTCTGCTCCCCCTGGTAAAACTGTCAGAACCATTAAACTTCAGACAGAGGCGATCTGTTTTTTGTGCAGCTGCTTGAAGGGTTTTGCAGTTGGCCGTGGAAGCTGTGTTCCCACCATGTCCCCCATTGCGGAGGGTTCCCCAGGCCCTGGGGGGGAGTGGGCTTTGCGCCCTGCTGCCCCTGGGGAAGGTTTTGTGAGCAGTGTGAAGTTCCCCAGCCACTTCATACCAAGGCCATACAGTTTAATGTGTTATTTATTGACAAGGTGGAAGCTGGGGCAGTGGGGAAGGGAGGAGGCTGGGTAAGGAAAGGGGCTGCTCGGGCTTTGCTGGCAGCATAGGGGTGGTGCTTTGAGTCAATTGCTCTTCCCGCACTTAGTCAGAGGAGCCAGGTGGGGGTGCCTGGCCCTAGCAGGATCTGTTCTCAGTCTGTCCAGCATGGGCCCCCATCCCCTGAGCAGGGTACTCCTCTGCCAGTATGCCCCCAGCTCAGCCTCTTCCGGAGGTGGGCTGAGAACGCCTGAAACTTGTTGCCCGGATGAGTCCCCGAAGCCTCCTCGATGGTGAAGTGCAGCTGGCAGTGCCCATCCCTGGGGCCAGCAAGGACGGCGCTTCTCCCGCTCCGGCCAGCGTCCCGGTTGGTGTAAGTCCTGTGATGCTCTCCTCCGGTGGGCTGCCCTCGATGGCAGCAACTCCCGTGTGAGGGGGCAGCCCCGGTCCCCGATGGCACTGCCCGTCAGACGGTGACCTCGGTCTTGCTGTTGGTGGCGAGGTGCCGGGGGTGCTGCCCGTACAGCGAGGTGGAGGGGCCGAAGGCCTCGGGTGGCCCCTCAGGGCGCAGGGTGGCCAGGCCCGGCCGGCGGGGGCCGCGATGGGGGCCCCCCTCCCAGCCCCCTGGGAAGGCCAGACCCCCGGGCACCTTGGGGCCCTTGGCCTTGGGCAGGGGGCAGCCCTCGGCCGGCACCGGGGTCTCGGGGGGGAAGGGCAGTGTGCTGGCGGGGCGCGGCTCCAGCCCCCCGAACCGCCTGTAGAAGTCCTCAGTGGCGCTCTCTGTGGGGACAGGGGTGCAGTGTCACCGCTCCAGGGACACCCCCTTCTGCTGGCAGGGGGGGACCAGGGAGGGTGCAGTGGTGGAGAAGGCTGGGATGGGGCTGGAGGAGGGATTCTGGATGCTGGTTGGCTGGGGGGGATATTGGCAATGAATTGGATGGGCAGTGCTTTTGGGAGATCCCGGGGAAGCGATTGCTGGGCAGTGCAGTGCAGTGTGTCCATGTGGATCCTGGAACTCTGATAGGATGGGCAGTGCTTCGGTCTGTGTGGGATCCTGGGTGCTGGTTGACTGGGAAGTGCAGTGGATCCATGGGGGACCCTGGGCACAGACTGGCTGGGCAGCACAGCAGGCTGGTGGAGTGGTGGAGGAGCTGCTGCAGAGTTTCTGCTGTGAGCAGCCATCCCAGGAGCATTGGAAAACTGGGGTGCTTGTCCTGCCTGTGCCCCTTTGTGAGCCCCATGCCCTCCCCGCTTGTTTTTTGGGGTCAACAGGGTGCATGTCCCCAGCACCATCCCACCCCACACGGCAGTGGCACTCACCTCCAACCTTGAGGGTGGTATAGGAAGTGTAGTCCGGGGCTGACAGGGCCAGGCTGCTGGCCAGCGGCAGGCGCTTGCCGTGGCTGTGGGGCCGCCCCAGTGAAGGGGCAATGGCCACCGTGTTGTTCAAGGGTGGCTTGTCTGGAGGAGCAGAGATGCGTGGGGGCTCAGCAAGAGGCTGCGCCCTCCCACTGCCTTTATTCACTCAAGGGAACTTATTTTTCCCCACCACACCAGCGCCTTACCTGTGCTATTTCTGGGGGGCCCCCGGGCCAGCCCCTCGCCCAGCGGGACCTGCACACCCCCCATGAGGCTGTCCATGTTCTCAGAGGGGCTGTGGCCTGGCTGCTTCAGCAGATCTGTCAGCGTCCTGGAGAGGGGGTGAAGGGCTGTTAGAACAATATCCTGCTCCCCTGGGACCCCTAATGCATCCCAGTCCTGAACTCCACTCTTTGAAGGCAGAGCCAGGCAGCCTGGGGCTAGGAAAGAGCCACTGAGAGAAAAGAGTGCACCCAGGCTACTAATCCAGCTTTTGCAGGGGGGCTAGCGAGTCTCTCTAACAGCTAATTGGGATCTGGCTGGGGCTGAGCCCTCCCAGAGCCAGGGGCATCAATGAGTGGTGAGGGAGATGCATGGCTTGGAGCGGGCTGCAAGGGTACAATGAACTGAGACAGAAGAAACTGATCTGATGGAAGCTGGAACAACACCTCTGGGATGCTCCCCTGGAGCAAGAGCCTGGTAGAACAAGGGAGAGGAGGCAACACCTCCACTCGAGTCCCTTTGAAACAGAGAAGACCCCAAGGAAGGTATTAGAGAGGCCACTTGCGCCCCTTCGGGGAAGGAAATAAACTAGTGGCAGCCTCCAGCGCAGGCGCTCTCTGTGCATAACACCCTCCTTGTAAGTAACAGCATTAAACATTAAACACCATTACATAAGATAGAGCCCTATTTCATTTAACATTCATGGACAGAGATGCTGCAGTCCCACCTTGGCGCGCTGGCAATGCCAGAGCGAGGCATGCTGGAAGTGCCGGAGCAGGACCCACTGGACGTGCCAGAGTGGAGCACAGCGCTGGTGCCAGAGCAGGGCACGCTGGCAATGCCAGAGTGGGTCACACTAGCAGTGCCAGAGTGGGGCACACCAGCAATGCTGGAGCAAGGTACACCAATGCTGGTGGTGCCAGAGCAGGGTACAACAGCAGTGACAGAAGGAGCACATTGGCAGTGCTGGAGCAGGACCTACCCACGTGCCGCTGCAGCCTTTGGCAGCAAGTCCCAGGACAGGATGAGATGCTCCTGCTGGCACAGGGCTTTGTGATGAGAAGACATACCATTCCCCCTGCAGAGACCATCCCTGCATGACTGCAAGAATGCAGGGGTGTCCACTCAGGGCTTTTTTTGGCTCACTAATCCCCGGCTCACTGTCAGCATGCCTCGCGCCTCGAAGGCTCTGGCTGGCTCACAGATGCACACCGTGAGCTGTGGCAGGAGCTGACGGTTAGCAAGTGGTTGGACGATAAAACAGCAGATTAAACTCAACATGCATAAATGCAAATTGGAGAGGAAGGGGGGGAATAATCCTGACTTGGTAGATGTGTCAGCTCATGTCACTGGAGTGCTCAAAAACCTAGCGAACGCGGTGCATGGAATTGCCAGGAAAAGCAGTGAGAACAAGGGAGAAACAATGTATTGTGCCTGGGGGATGCGTATGCTCGTGGGGCCCTGAGGGAGCCTTTTCCCTCCCAGTTTGGATCCAGTTGATATCACAGGGCAGGGGCAAGAGCAAAACTACAAGGAAGCGTCACTTGCCCTGTGGGTTAATTTCACGTCATTCTTGGGAAGCTTTGGGTAGCAATCCCTCTGGGATCACTTAATCTCCAGATGGGCCAAGAGAACCCTGATAGAGCTGAAGAAATTGAAACGAGTGAGGAACAAACCCTGGCAGCTGACCAGCTGGAAGGCAGCTTGGCGGAAAAGGGCCTGGGGATCCTGGTGGACACCAAGTTGACCACGAGCCAGCAGAGTGCCCTTGGGACAAAGGCGCTGAATGGTCTCCTGGACTGCATTAGGCAAAGTGTTGCCAGCAGGTCTGAGGAAGGTGGTCCTTCCTCTCTGCTCAGCACTGTTAAGGCCACACCTGCAGTGCTGGCTCCAGCTCAGTACAGGAGAAGCATGGATGTACGGGAGAGAGTCCAGGGAAGGGACGCAAAGATGGGACTGGAGCATCTTTTATATGAGGAGAGGCTGAGAGAGCTGGGACTGTTCAGCCTGGAGAAGAGAAGGCTTTGGGGGATCTTATCAATGTGCATGAGTATCCGAAGGGAGGGTGTAACAAGGACAGCATCAAGCTGACAAGAGGTGACAGGTGCAAACAGAAACAGGAAATACTGTTTAAACAGAAGAAACATTTTTTTTCCTTCAGGAGTGGTTAAATGCTTGATTGGGCTGCCTGGGGAGGCTGTGGCATCTCCATCTTGTAGCTCTTCAAGCCCTGCACCTCCCTAAGAACCTTCCTGCAGCGGACTGACCCAACCAGGGTTCCGGCCGTGGATGCTGCACTCAGAGGAACTCTGGGCACAAGCCTGGGTGGGCAGTGGGCTGTGCCCAGGCAGGGCAGGGGGAGGCAGGTCCCCCAAGGCCATGGGTGTGGGCTGTCAACTCGGGGAGCTGCTGCCCTGTCAACTCCCACCTTCCCTGGGGTGCACTGCTCGCCAGCCCCTCCCCATTGGACGCTGCCTGCTCTTGCTTGTCCCTGGGGCCAGCGCTCAAACAGGCTTGTTTCAACAGGAAGTTCAATGCGATTTGACCTATTTTTTAAATTATTTTTTCTTTTCCTCGGGTCTATTTATGAAGCTTGAGCAATTCTTTATCTATGACTTCTCTCCACATAAATCCATCAATGCTCTTTCTCATAAGCATGCCCTCCGTGCTGACCTCTCAGGGCATGTGGACAATAACAATTAACAACAATGGCTTGAGCAGCAATTAATGAGCTGTTTTGGTAAGGTGAGAAGCATGCACGAGTCCCCAGCACCAGCAACACTTGGATTCACCCTGCCCTTGCACCACGAGTAGTGCCACTGGCCAGGGCTGCACCCCTTCCCTGGCTTCCCCGGTGGTGCAGCGCAGGGAAGGTGGACATGGAGGGTGACACTATGGAGGAGCTGTTGTCTCACTGAACATCACTTTGGGGGTTTTATGAGCCTCAGTCTGGTACTGTGGCTGGGCAGGGTGAAACCACCTGGTGGTCTGTGGCACCAAGATGGATCTGGAATGCAGATGGAGGAAGGGAACGCAGAGCAGATGTAGCTTTAGACCTGCACTGCTCATTAGCAAAAAGTCCTGATGAATGGTACTGCTGATGCCTCCATCCACACTCTAGCCATGGATGCAGAGTACATGAGGCCATGTGTGAGGGTGGCTTGCCACCCAGCTTGCCTGAGCACAGTGTCAACTGGGTGGGCATGCAGCCACCTCCATGGCAAGCCTAGTTCTGCTAAAGGGTGCAACCAAAATGCCGCAAACCAGCCTAATGCAAGACCCGAGACGAAGCATAGATGCAGATTCAGGAGCGATAATGAAGGAGGCCAAGAGAGCTTCACAACAGAAGCCATGGGTGAAGCACTCAGTGCTCCAGATCCATCCCCAAGGGATGTGCCTGTGTGGGAGCAGGACGCTGACCTGGCAGAGCAGCCCAGCCCCAGGGCTGACTCACTTTTGGGAGGCCCAAGCCCCATACCTGGCAAGCCCAACAGGAGAGAGGCTGCAAGTCCTGGCAAGGGGCAGGGAGCAATGGGAGGAGACAGGAGCACAGCCTCTAGAAGAGAGGAGAAATGACGGACTGATGGGGTGAAGTGACATTGCCATGAGCTGGAGTGAACCCTTGGAGGGGACAGTGAACGTGGCAGCCACTGGATGAGCAACATCATGAGGGTGATGAGGTTTGGAGCAAAGGTGCAGCGTTGCAGGAGGCGCAGAGCACGCTGCAGTTGCACATGGGCATCCCAGTTGGTCACACTACCTCTGCACCTAGTGAGAGCCTTGTCTTCACCTCCCGAGGGAGACATTTCCTACAGCGTGTCTGCTCAGGGCAGGAGCGCCCATCCATGCAACTGAGCAGCATGGGCACTGTGGGACACCTGCCCAGTGGGGCTGGTACACTCAGGGATGCTCAGGAAGGCGTGGGGTCATCAAGGTGTCTTTGCAAAACTGGAGTTGCAGTGGTGGGTGTTGGAGCTTGGGCAAATTGGACATGAGCCTCCCCAAACATTTACGTTCAGTCTGGGGAAAGACCTCCAGGTGTCCTTCCCTACTGGAGCTGGATCCCCTTTCGTCCCCCAGAGAATCAGGGCATCACGTGATAGCACACCATGCTGCCTGCAAACACTTTTTCTAGGTCTTCACCACTATCTCCTACCGTGGTCATCGACTGCAGGCATGGCCCCGGACTTGAGCATTGCCAGAGAAACACGCAGCACAGCTGGATGCACAGTGGGGCCAAATTTTGGGACCCCAAATAGCATGGCGAGATCCAGGGAGTGAAAAGCCAGCACTGAGCACTCACCTACTGCAGCTGCCAGGGCACCTGCTCCTGATATCTGTTTTACCCCTCTCCAGAATCCCCGCTACTCCCTAGTGCCCAATTCTTCCCATAGGGTTGTTCACACCAGCTGTAAATTTGCAATTCCCACCCAGTAGGTTTTCTGGGAGAGGTCTGGGGCACGTGCTTGCTCTCAATGTAATGGGCACAGACAGATCCTGGAGGCCCCCAAGGACCCAATGTCCTCGGAGATCCGGGGACTGAAGAAAAACACGGGCAGGTGTTACTGACTCAACGCGGGGTTTGGCCAGGCTAAGCGAGTGCCGGGGACAGATGCCAAGCATGAGCCGAGCAGGAAGGAGAGGGGATTGCGGGAGCTGCCATAAGGCCCTGCAGGAGGAAGGCAGATGAGGACGGGAGAACAAACCAGGTAGCTGCAGTTGCTTGAGCACCCACTTCCCTGGGTAGACCAGCAGCCAAGTCTGTGAGGAGACTAAGACATGTTGGAGACGGCCAAGGTGTGGGGGTCTCAGGACAAGCTGGACACAGACTCAGGTGTGTCCATCAGGGAGGAGCTAATGGACTTTTCGCACCTGGTCACTCTTCTTGGGTTTGGACCAGGACCAGAACCATGACAAACAACATCTGGAGGTGCAGAAGTGGTTGACCTTACCTCGCAAGCGAGAAACCTGCAAGCAGCAGCGGTGGGAGCTGTCCAGGGC
The DNA here is from genome assembly GCA_013399195.1 of Dicrurus megarhynchus. Classification (NCBI taxonomy): domain Eukaryota; kingdom Metazoa; phylum Chordata; class Aves; order Passeriformes; family Dicruridae; genus Dicrurus; species Dicrurus megarhynchus. Next base: position 329,057 of record VXAD01003158.1, read on the forward strand.
AGCACAAAGTGCTCCCCAGGAGCGGAAAAACCCCGGCAGGAGGGAGGGATAGGAATGGAAACCAAGACGACCATGCAACAGGGAGCTGGCCCAAGGCCATGATGCGGTGCCCAAGGAGCAAATGAGAAGCTCCTACCTGAGGTGCCGGGAGAGAGGTGAGGTGGCACTGCTCATGCCTTGGGCCATGCGTGGGTACAGTGGCAAGGCAGGTAGAAATAGCCCTGGTGTCTCAGAGGCACCAGGACGAAACATATTCCCCCAGCTTCCCAGGCACAGTGGAATGGAGGTGACAGCATCCCTTTTTGGATGCTGATGCCATGTACCCAGCCTTTGGCACTGTCTCCATCAGCCCAGCACCTGGGAAGTCATGTCAGCCTGGTGCCTTGCCTGGTTCCTGGGGCTCTGCACCCAATGCACCACTCCTGCCTGCCAGGGCTTGCCAGTCACCATCCCTGTGGAACCAGAGCTGCTCACATCTTGCACAGAAGGACACAGGGCGCAGAAGAGGGCAAGACTTCTCCTGACTTCTGCAGTGGTGGAGGTGCCCTTCTGATTTTGTCCCTCAAAGGTGAACGAGGAAAACTCACCTTCTCCCGATCTGTATGCTAGCTCCCCAAAGATCTGTGGCTTTAGGGAGAACAGGCACCTATCTCTCCAAACTCCTTGGGAAAATACAGGCTTGCACGAGTAAGAGGGAGGTGGAAACACACGGCACCGGCAGCGCAGAATTGAGGCTACCCACAGGAAACAGCCCCGGTGAGTGGCAGCAGTCCCACCAGCATCTGGTGATGGGAGAAGGCAGTCCCAATGGCAGGGGATGAGGACATGGGTCTGGGTGTCCCAGGGTCTGACCCCTCCCCAAGCACAGTATCTCCTTCCCAGGAGGTGGGGGCGATGACCAAAAAAAGATGTGATGGCAGGCGAGTGGAAGGGGAGTCAGGAGGCTGGCGGAGGCCGTATTGATCCTGTCAAGGTGCCAGCACTTCCTCAGGCAACGAGGGGGGAGGCGCGGGCATGTAGCAGCACACAGCCAGGCTCCCTGCCAGGGTGGGGGCACAGCATGGATCCCCCTGAAACTGCCTCTCGTGTCTCAGGAGGGTCCTGTGACCCGCCTCCGTGCCTCAATATGACCCTCCTCCAGCCAGGGGTGGTCAGCCTCTGCTCCCCCGGGTGAGTGCAAGAAGTAGGGTGGGTCGGGATTTGGGGTGCAGCTCCCAGTGGCTGCCTAAGTCCCAAATGGGCAGGGGAAAAACGTTGCCTCAGGGGAAGGAGAGAGTGTGTTGGTGCTGGGGGTTGCAATCAGGACAGCTGCCTGATCATCCCAATGAAATAATTTCCACCAGCCCTGCTTTTTCTTTTTTTTAAAAGCTAAAATCCCTTAACAAAATGGCATGAAAATGGGTTTCTCTCCAGGCTTGATGTCCTCACTGGGAAGATGCAAAGTAGAGCCCCAAAACGAGGAGAGAAGCATGCATTGGCAGCGGGAGGGAGAGGGGAAGATGCACCGACAGCCACAGCAGCAGCACAGGAGTTGGGGGAGATGCAGGAGGGTCTCCAGTGACAAAGTGTGTCTGACACCTTGACCTTCCCCCTGCCAGCCCTGTGCTCAGCCCCAGGAGCGGGCTGGAAAGCCAGGGGTTGGAGCCACAGGGCGTAGGCTCCAGGAAGAAGCTGCCCAACTTTCCACCGGAGGATGTGCTCCAGGGGGTGTAAGAGTGTAGACGCCCCGTGCAAGGGCGGTGTCCCACGCTGGTGCACAGAGCAGACACCAGGGCGCACCCATGCATGCACACACACGCGCGTATGCACATGTGTGCACACATGCACACAGAGTTGGTGCAGCAGCCACGGTGGAACTGTCATTGCCACCTCCTCTCCCCCAGCACTGCCAGCAAGGCTGAGACCAAGGGGACTGCAGTCCAGAGTCACCTCACACATTGTCAGACCCGCTCTCACCTTCCTGAGACATTGGGAACCACGGATTTGTTGGGGGGATAAAGCCACGTCCTATAGCTCACATGTCACCCACCCCACTGGCTGGTGGGTTGGCACTCCTGAGCCAGGGACATGCCTCCTCAAGAGACAGAGCAGGTCATTTTGAGAGGAGATGGGTGTACAACCACCCCTTCTCGTGGAGGCTGTCCTGGCTGCCAGCCCTCCCTACCAGGACAGGCTGGTGGGCTGCAGCCAACCCACCCCCTGGTGTATCAGCACGCTGGGACAGGGATTTTAGGGATCACCTCACCCTCTTGGCAGTCCCAAGGTGAAGCTATGGCTCAGTCTATGCAATGGGCTAGGAACGTGAGCTGCCGCTCATGGGGAGATGACGCAGGGAAGGTGGGGGGATCGGACCCCTTTACCTGGAGACGGTCATCTCTGTCTGGGGACCCTGTGCCTTCTCCAGGCCCAGCTTGGTGAAGATGCCCACCAGCACCATGATGGCCACCACGCCGCAGATGATGTAGACGATCATGTTGGTCTTGTCACGAGTGGGGTCCTCGGGGGTCTCGTCCACGCGGGCAGGCGGCTGGCCCGTGTTGACCCAGTTGGGGGTGTCGTAGTTGGAGCAGCCACTCTGGTCCAGCCGCCCGGGCTTGAACTGGCAGCAGAAGCGGTATCCGCAGGTCCCGCAACAGTACTGGTAGATGCCGGCGTTGCAGTTGAACGGCGGGTCCCACTGCCCCATCACGTCGTAGTACCCGCGGCAGCGGTCCCCCCCCGCTGGTGCCTCTCCGGTGGGCGCGGGGACCGTGGTCTCCGGCGGCGGTGCCTGGCTGCTGTTCCTGCTCTCCCCTGGTCCCCCGGTGCTGGGCTCGCCGCTCCACACCCGGCCCGGCTCCAGCAGCACCAGGCAGCAGATACCTACGACGTAGCTCGGCTCCATCCGCCCGCGGCTCCGGGGGGCCATTCGGGCGAGGAGGCGAGTTAGAGCCGCTCGCCCGGGACCGGCCGCATGGCCGCCGAAGAGCCCCGATGGAGGAGAAACGGGCTGGGGAGAAGTGGGGCGAAATGGAGGGAAGGCAAAAAAGGGTAGGAAAAAAGAAGTGGGTGAAAAAAAAAGTGCAAGGGGACGTACCCCTTCCTTTGTTTCTCCCCAGATCGGCCGACGGGCAGTGGGGGAGAGAGGGAGGGAGCCGGCGCGGCCAGCGAGGCGCGGGGAGCTCGGCTCCCCCGCCGCCTGACAGCCTCCCGAGGAAACCGGAGAAGGTCCTTCACCGAGTCCTCTGCCAGGCTTCCCGCCGCCACCGGGAAGCAGGACACCCGCCCTCCCCGTCGGGCAGCCGCCGCGGGCGGCCGGGCACGCGTGGCACCAGTCCCACGCTGCCCGCCTGCCCCCGAGCACCACCAACCCCCGCCGCGGCACCCCCACTCGCCCGGACGGGAGCTGCGGGGCCGCAGGCTGGCACTTAGTGGTATAGGAGGGGTGCGTGCTGGGGGGACAGAGCCCCCGGGGTGGTGCGATGCCCTTCTGCAGCCCCTCAGTGAGGGGACACTCAGGGAACGGGGGAGAGCAGCAGTCCCAGTCCCTTGCGAACATCAGAGCATCCCCCAAGGGGAGCTGTCGATGAGGGGGGCTGCAGGATGGGCAAAGTGGGGGGCTACTGGGGCATCCCTGGAAAGTCATCCTCCACAGAGTCACGATGATTTTCAGCCAGCCACTGTGTTTGGACTTCAAAGTTCAGACTCTCTGGATAATGTGCACCCACTGCTCTGGTCTCTGGCTGGTGCCACCCATGAAGGTGGTATTCATCCTCACTACCAGCTCCTCTTCCCAGAAGGGCATGATTTGCTTTGCCTGCTCTGGGGCCATTCCAGTAAGAGCAGGATGGAGCAAATTGAGGGCCATCAGGCCCCTTGCCCAGCACTAACATGTTGTACAGCCTGTAACAAGGGTGGCTGGGGTGAGGGGCAGTGACATATGGGAGCTGTGGCTGCAGCCTCATCACCTCCAGACAGACCTAAATCCTGTACCAGGGAAGGTCAGCAAATCTGGCATCACCACTGTGTTCTTGAGCATGTATTCCTCCATGCTCCGTGAGAGAGAAGATGAATAATGCCTCATCCTGTCTTGCCCTGTTGGTACTCTAACCTGGGGGATGTGGCTGCACAGTGCTGGCATAGGAGACCCCAGCCCCCGGCAAGTGGTGATACAAAAAGACATTATAGTGGTGGAGGTGGGATTAAACAGGTCGGGGAGGCTCAGCTCCCTCTGGCAGGTGCCTCCTTCAGGCCAACACTGAAGTCCCATGGACCAACCTGTCCTCAGGACTCATGCCTTACCTGCCACACCGCAGGGGGCAGGCTGAGGGTCTCACATGGGATGAAACACTCCAACATCATCCTGTCTGTGCATCATGGCAATCCGACATTTCAGGCTGGAGCTTTGCACGGTGTCCCACCCCATCGAGGGTGGAACACTCGAGTGTTTTGCTGGGGGATAGATTTAGAGGATAAAATTTCCTTTTCCTATTCACCAAGCCTGAGCCCTGCAGGCCCCTGGTCGCTTCCCATCTGGAGTCTGGCAAAAGTCAAAGACATTGAAAGCATGGATGAGGAGAGCAGCTGGAGCCCGGGACGTGTCCGATCGGCCCCCAGTGCCTCAGCCTAATAGAGATCCATTAGGTAAGGTAGCTTGTAGCCTCCAGAGCTTCCTGAAAGAGATAAAAATCTAGTGAGGCGGAAGAAAGCTGCTCGTCTCCGAAAGCCACACTTTCCCTGCATCGCGGAGGGCTCTCTGATGAAAGGCCCCATCGTCTGGAAGTTGCAGACATGGGGGCCGTTACCACTAATAGTCGAGAGCAGCATGGGCCTTGAGAGAAGCTGCGCAAGCAAAGTTTGCTGCTGCCCAGGTAACGCCAGCAATCGTTTCCCAGGCACCGGGTGATTGCTCCCGACGTGTGTGCGAGCAGAGTCGCCCCGGGGGCCCGGAGAGTTTAACAGACTGTTAACAGGCAGAGCGAAAAACTGGCCAAAAACGGGGAGTTTGCTGGAAAATGGTTGCCTGGCATGACCTGGGAGAAAGGGAACGGTTTTAAGGCGGGGGGGGGGAAGGGTGTTTACTGAGTGTGAAGCAGCCGATTTAAAGGGTCTCCGGGAGCGAGAAGGAGGGGGGAAGAGCCGCTCTCAGGCGTTAACTGCGTGCATCAACCCAGAAGTAAACCAAAGCCAAGGGCATGGTGCGGAGGAGCACCCGCCCGGCACGTCCCCGGCGAGCAGGGCCGGCCGGGGCTGGCTCCGTGCATTGCTGGCACCAGGGGCTGCAGCCCGCAGCCCCGCTGAGCCGTCAGCTCATCTTTGTCAAATAAGTGACCCAGCCACTAGCTGCATCCCCAAAGGGAGGGGGTTGTGAGAGGGAAATCCTGTAGCCCGGCACCTACACTCTCACATCTCTGGGAAGCAGCGGCAGGACCCGCAGGAAAATTCAGGTCAGCAGGGACCTCCGGAGAAAAAGCAAAGGACATGCTTGCAACATCCGCGGGCACTTCTAGGGGTGGGGATTTGGGAGAAGAGCTCCGTTGGGCTTTGACCACCAGTCTTGGAGGATGTCACGGAAATATTCCCTGTAGTGACAATGCCACCCGGACTACAGAAGGGTGTCTCTGCGCCTGCAGAAATAGGATATACGGGCAGTTCAACACCGAGCAGGGAGGGATATGCCGAGCGCTGACATTGTAAACAGATTGTTTCTGGCAGGGCACGGTGATCTGGAGAAGATCCTCTCTGTCACAGCCAGAGAGCCCGACAGACCCAGATCCCCGCTGATCATGGGGGTGCAAGCCTAGCAGAGCTGCCAGGTTCTTGCCCGAGGAGCAGGAGGAGAAGGGAGCCATCACCATCATCAATGTGAAGTAAAGCCCTGGGAGCCTCCCTGAATGTGGGAGGCTTTGGGGTGCAGTCAGGTCCTGAGAAAAGCCAGCAGTGGGTGTTTGGAGCCCCAAAGCTACCCAGCCAGCACTCCCCACCCCTACCCGGGGAATCAGAGACACTTTCTCCCCAGAAAAGTGATTTTTACCGTGCAGGACTGAGCTGGACTCAGGGCCAAAGGGGAATGAGGGAAAGGATGCTGCCATGGGGTGGATGCCCCATGTCGAAGGGCTGTGCTGCGATAGGAGAACTCCAGCACCTCATGCTTGTGTGCTGAGGAGTGCTGCCAGAGTGGGTTTTGCTGCTTGCAAATCAGCAGCTAACACCCGACATCATCAGCTAGGAAGAGCTGAAGGCGAAGGAAGGCTGTCAGGAAGAGCTTCCAGCATGCGCTGCGACACTGTCCCCCTCCTGGAGGCAGAGGAGAGGCAGAGCTCCTGCCATCATCCCTGGGGGTGCATGGGGTGTGTGCATCCCCCCACACCTCCCTCCTTCCCCCAGGATACACCAGAGAAGCCTGCTTCCCTCTAGAACTTCAGGTACTGAAGCCGGTTCTGTTCCAGCCAGGGCTAGAGCCAGGGAAGAGTCTCCCCTTGCATTTGTCTCTGTGAGGGAAATTTCTTTGGCCATCAGTACCCTGCTCGGAAGTTCTGAGTTTTCTCAAACCCGTTGTCTAGGACTGGGATAAGGAATCCCTGGGTTCAAGTGCTGGGTTAATGTGCAATAAGATGCTACTCCCCTCTTCACATTATCATAGGCTCAATGGATTAGGGAAACCAAAAAAGATCTTGGGCTACTGGTGTTGGAAAACTAAAGCAGGGGAAAGTTAAATGCACTGGGGGAGGCACAGAGATGAGGTGGCTGAGCCCAGAGCAGCCACCATCCACCCTCTTTCCAGCCCAATGTGCACAAGGGTTTTATTCTCCTGCCTGCGCTTGATGCTCTGGCTGTAAAACGGCTGTAATAGAACAACTGTGCCTCATAACGGCTTGCAGAGAACACAGAAGCATATGTGCTTTACCATTACCATCATAATTGCAAACATTCAAAAGTTGAGATTTGCAAGCTTCCAGCTTCCCAAAGGCGGCTGGATTCGAATCCAAATGACATCCAGAGGAATGAGGAGAAAATCAGCTCAAAGCAAGGGCTTATTTTTAATTTATGCCGCAGTATGGGCAAGCAGGATCTGGGCTGGAAGCCCAAGCTCCCTCAGCTGCCACTGTTAGAGGGCAGCCGTGCCCCCACATACAGCACAAAGGTTCATGAGCATCAGCTGTGACCCCCAGGCTGTCTGCATATGGACTTTGCATTTAGCATTAAACTGGGAGACAGTGCTGGTAAATGCTCCCCCTTTGCAGGCACTTGGTACCCATCAGCCCGCTAGCCTAGGGGTTTTGCTGGCATAGTCTGGAGGTTGTGTTGGGGATGGCTGCAGCGTCTTTGCAGACCCCTTTACACTCATCTGAGCTTCAAGGCAGTCAGTGGGACGTTGGACCCAAAACTGTCCCCTCACTGGTGCCTGCAGGCAGAGGAGGAACACCCCAGCCTCAAACCTCCTTCTAACACTGGGCTCATGTGGCAGGTCCCTGCTGCTATCCCGGGTGGAGCCCGAATATCCTCTGCTTTCCTCTTTAAAATAAGTTTCTACCAGTTTTTCAAGCATTAAAAGGCCAAATAAACACCCGAAGCAGCAATGCACAGCCCAGCTTACTCAGCAATGCAGTGGCATGTCCCTCTGGCTGCACTCCCTCTCTCCACCCCCTCCGCTCTCACCCCTGACCACCCCTCATGCAACGCGCTGATTCAAACCACAGTCATTTAGGGCAAAATACACCCAAAAAGAGAAAGGATGAGAGCGGCCATCGCCGTGCAGGGCATCCCTAGGGCTGGGGGAAACATCTGTTTGTGAAGGGGGGTCTGCTGAAGGGAGGATGGGAGGCAGCGGGGCCAGCTCCGGGCTGCTTTAGCCAACTGTGGAGCAATAAAAACCAGACCGCAGCAACAAAAGGGACTCAGTGTTTCCCCTCCCGTGCTTGAGGACCTGAGATGGTGGTGGTGGCAGTGAGCTGTTGGTGTTTGCTGGGATGGGGGATTTAGGGCGCCTGTTCCGGTGGCCGAGGCAGGGTCTGCAGGAGGAGGCCATATGGTCGGGAGCAGCGTGCTGCGTGCGGTCCCGGCGTCAGACCGGCAGCAGCGGGCAGAGCCTCTCCTCGGGAAGGGCAGCCGTGCCAAGCACAGGCTCTGGCACAGGTGCCGGCCGGCTGCCAGGTACACTCAGGTGCTGCGGGCGGCTCAGAGCCCGCAGGGCAGCATGGCATGGCCAGCAGGGCAGGATGCCTCCGTGCAAACCAGCTGTCCCTCCTCATCCCCTGGAACCAGGAGACACGGAGGGGCTCATGACCCCCACACAGCACAAGCTCGGGCCAGTTGGATGTAACTGTGTGTGTGGGTGTAGCGGGGTATGAATGTTGATGAAATCTTTTCTTCTACGAGACCAACATTCTGACATCGGAACAGAGGATGACAAGTGGAACATTGGCAGCAGGAGCACATCCACCTGCCCCTCTGCCCGCTCTTCCCTGTGCTGGGGGACAGGCTCTTCCAGCAGAGACTTGGAGGGGCTCAGCACACTCCTCCTCTCATGATAATCCTTTTCCAGCAAAGGCTGGCTTCACTGGGGTCCACTCCACTGGGCTCCTGCCCTTTCTTGAGATGCTAAGGGGTGAAAAACAATCAGGGATGTGAGAAAGAGGAGCTTCAGACACATATCGGGGAAGGCTTGTGAACAGAACGGGACGGGAAAGATCCTTAATTAAAACCAGGGAAGGGCAGGCAAAGCCCAGAGTATCAGTTTTGCTTTTCTAGTGGAAAAGAACAAGGGTGAGAAGGTAAAAAAACCAGGTGTGGATGTGCAATACCCATGCACTGCCTCTGCACAGAGTGGCATGCTGCCTTTCGGACCATCACTTTCCTTTGCCTGCCCTTCCATGGGCACTGGTATGTGCCCAGCTACCTCTTCCCCTCTCTAGTAGCAAACTGCAGGCTCTCTTTGCCCTTGGCTTCCCAAGAGTGTCCCAGGATGGATGTACTTGTCCTTTGATGTCTCTTTTCACTGGATTACAGAGGAAGGAGAGGGCTTTGCTATCAGAGGGCTGGCTGTGAGCAGAGCTCCCTTGCCCGCCGGGAGCCTGTGGGCTTTCGAGCCAGCTTCATTTTGGCATGATCCGCCTTTGCGAGTGAGACCTGCTGAAGATGGCCCAATCCTATTAGTGGCAGGGATTTGCTTCAGGTCTCCTACCATTACCCTGATGATATTTTGTTGTGCAATAAGCCTCTGTCTTTTGGGAGGCTAAAAATCAAGCGTGCCGCTTTCCCACATAGGAACTGTCCCTGTGCCACGCCGGCAGCAGCCTCGCTGCGGCAATCAGGAGTCACCTTGGTGCTCCTACCAGATATGTCATTTTCCTTCTGCCTCCCAAATCCCAGCCCAAGGACAGGACAGATGCCACCAGCAGCAGGGCTTTAAGTGAAACAAGTCCTGTGTTTTCCACACAGGAAGAGCAAATTAGTGAATAGCTTTGAGACGAATAGAAGGACAGCTGGCGGGTGCACCCATCCGAGGGGAGCAAGGGACCAGGGCACACTGAAAACTCCTATGACCAGGGATGCAGGAGGATCCGTGGCTAATCTTGGGAAAAAGAAGGGAAAAGGAAAAAGGTGAGACACTGGCTCCCAGTAAATAATTTCTGAAGGTCTGTGTCAAGTTTGCAAAGTGCTGAGGCTGGATGAGGGGCTCAGTAATTACCTCCACAAAGGACAGGGTAAGAGGGATAATATACAATGGGGGGAATAGGACTAAATTAAGCAGAACAGGAGAAAAACTGAAAATCCAGATGGTGAGATGTATGTTGCTATAGACAGGTCTCAGACTGGAGCAAGAGAAGCACCATTAAAAACATGCCAAAAGCAACTGAGGGGGATCAGGGTGGGGGATGTGACAGGTCTGCTCTCACTTGTGCAGCTCTCTGAGTGTGGCAGCAAGGTGCAGGTGGAGGGGGCTGATACTGTGGGCAGGGAAGGTGTGTGACTGAGTGAGGAGAGCTGTGTTCAAGCCTCCCAGGTACTAATCCTCACTCACCACTCCTCTTGGAGGACCAGTTCACAGTCTCACAGTTCTTGCAGAGGCAGATGTCCCTGATGTCCTTCGAATGGGGCTCTCACTGCTGGACATTCGTCTTGTCACAAGAGCCCCTGGACATGCTGTGCGATTGCCCTCTGGTGCTGCCCTTGGCCTAATCCTTTGCTTTCTGCCCCTCATGCTCTGTTTCAGGATGTACCATCAACCTTTTGCAGGCAGAGAATGATGATGGCCCTGCCCTGGCTGGATGATGGGTTGTGGCTGCTGGAGCAAGGCAGGTAAATTCAGGGATGTGGCTACCCTAATAATTTTTAAAGCTTGCCAATGCTTGTAACAACCAGTGGAGGTAGTTGCAAATATGAGGAGAAAAATAAACTCTTGGCACCCACCAGCAGTGCGTTTCTCCTCTACCAATGGCAGCATGGAGACCCCAGCAGGCTTGGGTCAGGTCTGACTTAGGTGCAAAAACTCCCATCACTGTCTTTCTAAGGATGGAGCAGCTGGCAGGCATGGGGTAGATGGCCCTAGCACTGCTGGAAAAGGGGAGCTGGGAGCTGGGAGCTGGGAGAAGAGCTTGGACAGAGGGTCCCTTCCCCAGGGTCCTGCCTGGGGCATGGGAAGAGATAACCACACCCTGGGCAGAAAGCAAGCTGGCTCAGGAAGCTGCTTCCCAGCCTGCCCCAGAGATGCCATGTTAGCACAGACGTGTCACTGAGCAGAGCACGGCCAGAAGCATCTCCTTATTTCTGCTCCCTTGGCATCTAGGAGACTGAGACCAGACCCCAGGCCTCTGATTTTGGGAGGCAGGAAGGATGCAGAGTGATAAGGGTTTGCAACTGTGGGAGCTCCCTTGCCCCAGTTTGTCCCTCTTGAGTGAAGGCTGGAGCCCCTGTTTCATGGGGAAGACTGACAGCTCAAGGCTGCTCTAGGTAAAGTATTTCCAACACTTCAGGAGAAGGAGAAAAGCCTAGACACTTGCACCATCCTGCAGTGTGAAAGTGGTACGTGCATCAGAGATACCAAATGGCTCTTTGGAGGGGCAGGGGATGTTTTAGTATTGATCTCACATTTAGATGTCTAGCTCACATTTCCAGATTGTCCTTCAGCTCTGAACAGGAGCTTGCTGGCTGCATGGTGACGGTGGCCACCACCAGCCTGCCCTCCTCAGGCAGCAGGACCAGTGGGAGAAGGGGTGGCCGGATTGGTGGCGGCAGGGAAATGTCATGCCTTGCTGAGCAACAGAATTGCAAAGACAAAAAAAGCTCGGTCTTGAAAATTAGCAACACCTGAGTGGCCCTTCTGCAGTCTTCCACATCATCGCCAGAGACATTTCCCTGTTGCACCAGCTTTACCTCAGGGGATGGATGCCACTGCAAGCCATGCTGCCCTCACTGCCACTCTCATGCCACTTTCCCCTCCCTGACCTACCAGGCAAGCTCTGTGGTTTTAGAAATCAAAGGGGCTGGAGCTCCAGAAACCCTGCCACGTTCCCCACCCACAAAAGTGCCCGTGGGGCTCTGCCTTCATCAGCAAGGTGTGGGTTTCTAGTCATCCTTCTCACAGAGAAGACTTGAAAAAGTAAAACAAGTGTAGCCTGGAGGCTCAGGAGCCAGAGATTAAATAAGAAAAGTTCCAAAAGTTCACTTTTTTCCTTCTTTTTGTTCTACTCTCAGAATCTTTATGCCAGTTTTTGGCTTTCCACAGGCCTGGCTCCTGGCCTGAGGTGCCTGAAGGTAACACTGTACCAGGGCCCTCTGAGAGAGCTGCTGGTGTCCTGGGAGAGCTTTGCAGTCTCCTGCTGCAGCAAAGATGCTTTCCCCCCGGCGTGGGAGAGGTGGGCTGCTGGCACCCACCCCACTCCCCCTGCATGTGGTGGGGGTCCCAGGCAGGCTGCCAGCCCCTCACTCTCCATCTGGCTCACACCAGGGTGTGCAATTCTGCACAATGTGCCTGGAGCTGTGGCTCCTCCCTGGGACATCTCCCGATGAGCTGATCCCCCTCCCTTCGCCTCTTCCCCAGGGCAGCCAAGCCGCGTGGCTCTGTGCAAGCACAGCAGGAGGACAGATCTGAGGAGACAGGAGGAAAACGAACTCCCTTAAATGTGATGGAGGCGACTGCCTGGTTCTGTCAGCCATTGCCCCCTCTGCCCCCCTCCTCCCCGCACCCAGCTTGTCTCCTGCTGTTTTTCTCTCTCTCTGGGTATAAGATGTCACAAGGATTAGGCCCAAGTCTCCCTGGGTGCTGCACTCGCCCCATGCTCATCTCTTGAGGTCACCTTGGAGTTGAGCGCTGTCCCCTCTAAGCTGGGAGTTGGCCACAAAGGCGACTGCAGTGGAAATCTCACCCTTGAAATGCCAGGCAGGAGCAGATGTGAAGCTCTGTTGTCACCCTTCAAGAACAAACCATCTACAATTGTTTAAACGGTGACCAGCTAGCATTGCTGCTGGAAGAGGGATCACTGCTCGCAGAATCAGCTGGGCTGCACCAGGGCAGTGGGGCTGGAACCAGGGGAGTGCTCAGGCACAGCCCTGGTTCTCAACCCTTCCAGTTTTGCCACAGTTCCCAGGATGGTCACCCAATGCAAGTTTGTGAACCATGGTGCTGGCACCATGACCACAAGATGGTGCACAGATGTGTGAGGCAGTGAGCTCTGGGAGTCACAGCAGTGAGTGGCACCATCCAGGCAGATCACCATGATTTTGGGTTCATTGCTGTCAAATGATGTCATAGTGTATTACATTTGCTCCACAACCTTGCTGACAGCAGATGCAAACCTTATGGACTCTCCTAGTGAACCTCATCTCCTTCCCAAAACAGCTCAGAGAGGCCAAACCTGCCCCCGATGCCCAAAAGCCATCCCTGCCACCCTGTACCCATGCAGCTGGGCCATGTGAGACAGATGCAGTTTTCCTGCTGTCCCTTTCCCCTGCGCATCCGTCCACCCCAACACACTGCCTCTGCCACCGTCAGGGCAGCCACCTTCCTCCCCACTGTCCCGGGAGACAGCCCTTGTCCTGACAGCAAGCAACTCTGCAGTGGGGCTGCCCCACCAGCGGCCTTTAATGAGGAGTTAACTGCAGCTGACACTGCCTGGGCCAGGGAGTTCTCTCCTGGGTCTCCACTAGCACCTGGCCAGGATGGAGTGCAAGGGGAGGAAGAGTCAGTGCTGCAGGTAAATGTGCTCCAAGGCAGACAGCGAGGGAGCAAGGGCTGCTGCATCTTTATTCCCTGTTGACCCATTTAAAGCAAGCACCGGTGACTAAGGGAGCTGGCAGGAGGATAAAAATACCTCCCACATGTTCACTAGGAGGCCAGGGACAGAAATAGGGGTGCCATCACCTCCCTGGTGAGTGGTTGGGGTCACACAGTGTTTTGCAGTCCCAAAAGTGGAGTCTCCAGTGTCTCTCACAGCAAACACAACCACAGTGGGGTCTCCTCTGCTCAGAGCTTCCCGTCACACACTGTCCCAAGAGTCAGCTCCTTTGCAACCTCCCTTTCCTTCCTTGGGGCTGAAGCAATCAGAAAACAAACAAACAAACAAAAAACCCAAAAAACAAACAAACAAACAAAAAACCCCAAAAGCAGAGGCTCTCCCTTACTTCCAGCAAAAGGAGGAAAACATCGCACAAGGAAATCTTCCCTGCAGACCTCGGCCGTGCAGGTCACTGCACTGCTGCCAAGATATCAGTGTCACTGCACTGCTCACGCTGTTGGGGTCATATCCCTGTGGGGCTACATCCCACTGCAGCCAGAGAGGACAGATCCTGGGGTCCTCCTCACCTCTCTGGCCTGAGCTGCTCCAGACGCTGCCATGTCATGGGAAAACACACACGATTTTCTAAGTTGGCAGCAGGGATCCAGTGCTGCCTTCCTAGCCCTTCTACACTGGCACACCTGGGAACTTTTGCACTTGGAGTGGGCTCATCACACAGTCGCTTTGCCATCAAGATGCTGGAGACCAGCAACCACACCTGGTACCTGGTATTTTATTTGGTCTTCTTCAGGTCACACTGCTGCCTGCTGTTTTATTAAACCTTGAAATACATCTTTTGCAGGCAGAAAAATATTGAATGAAGATGGTTTCTTAGCAAACCAAAAGGTCTTAAACCAAGCGAGTGGACTACAGCAGATGGCCCATCCACCTCACTGCATCCAACAGTTCAGGGAAGAAGAAGAACCCATGCAGGGGGGTGCTGTGCCCGGGCTCACAGAGGGCACCAGTTTTCCTCACATGGGATAGCACAGAGGTGTTACAGGGAGGTATCAGCCACCTTCCCTACCTGCTGGGCACAAGGCCCACTGGCCATGCATGAGGACAAGGGCTGGTGTGCGCCAGGCATGGTTACTGACACCTGTGGGTTCAAAGAGAAGGCACCTGTGGGATTTGCTAATGATTTTTTCATAAAAAGATAGGGGCTTGGGGTGAATTACAGCAAAGAGCTGGCAAGCTCTGGGTCTCTCTTAACTCATCTAAAACTCCTTGTCAGGGATGGAGAAGTCTTGCAAAGCAGCCAGCAAACAAGTCTCCCTTGCCTATGGCTTTCATGGACTTACATATCCCCAAAATTTGGATGAGCATTAGCAGGAGGCTGAATGTTGAGGCAGAGGTTTACAGGCACCAGCCAGTTGCACAGCATGCTGAGTGGGCAGCACCAGAACCCAAACACTGCTGTCCCTGAAGGACTTGCTTGCTGAATATATCCACCCAGATATATAAGTAGACTGTGGGGCAATGCCTTAATGCTAGTGAGGGTGTAAATTGGTCTCCTGGAGAGTTAGAGTCATTGGGAGAAGCAGTATATGCTGAAATAGGCAGTCCTGCTTACTAAATCTGTAATTCCAGCTCTGGCTATATTTTCATCTTTCTAATAATATGTGCAAATATAGTAAGGATGAATCACAGGCTTCAGGCTTCAGGGTTTTTTTCCCATCCTTTCTCTGCAAATCCATCATGTGGGGGAGAGGGGCTGATGGAGGAAAGGAGCTCAGACCCAGGGGAGATCCTGTCCCAAGCAAGCCTAAATCCATCCCCTTGCACCTCTGCATGCTGTCGATGCCAGCCAGGAGCAAGTGGTTCCTCCCACTCTGATTGCCTCCACCATTTCATCCCTGCAGTGCAACATTCCTCCTCAGGAACATTTCTTTCCCTGGACACTCCTGAACCATTCCCAAACCAGTGGACCTGTCCCATCCCTGTCTTCATCCTAGGACTTGTACATCCCCACATCTGGATTTGCCTGCTGGGAATTTCTTGCTTTGTTGCAAGGACCTTTTGCAAATGTTAATGCTTTCCTTGCACTGGAGAGCTCTTCGGCTGATCTGCCAGAACACATTTCACACGCTTCTCCTAAAATTATGCCCTTTGCTTTTCCCGGCGTTCAAGCTGAAGCAGAGCCCGGTGTGCCAGCGGCATGCAAGGAGAGCAGCGAGTCGGCCGTGCCCGGCTGCGGGGGCAGCGGAGCGAGGGGTTAAGCGCTGCCCAAGTGAGCGTTTGCTGCGTGCTGGCTCCTGGGCAGAGGGGGAACAGCAGGGGTCGGCATGGACCCACCCTGTTGCTCGGGCTTCATGAGCAAGACAGGCTTCAACACTGCCCCTGTGACAGCGCACATACACCCGAGTTCAAAGCACGTCACAGTTTAGGCATGAGCATTTTAGCTGCGGATGGCTCTGGATTTGGGCTGAAAGCAAGGGATGAGCTACAGATATTCCTAACACCTCCCAGGCCAGCGGTTCCCCCAGTTTCTCTCTGCTGGAGCCCACCCATGCTGGGCTGTACACGCTCCCTGCACAGCCTTTAGCCATCTCCTACATTGCCACTGCTGCTCTCCTCAGGACCAGGAGCAGGAAAACCTCAGGGCCAGGAGCAGGAAAACCGGATGAGCCCCAGCAGGTCCCTGCGGCTGAGGGAGCAGAGGGGACTGGCCATGATGTGAGAGGCAGCAGATGGAGAGGTCAAGGGGATCTCTCCTGAGCATGGGGTCAGTGCTCAGCTGGCTGCAATGGACACTCACTGTTACAGGGAGGTGGCGTTTAGGGGGATCTTCCTCTGCTGGTCCTGTGGCCATTTGGTATCAGAGCCAGAATGGGGCTCAGGTGGGCAGGGGAGTGCTGGGGCAAAGGGTTCCCAGCAGCCCTCTGGCACAATCTGCCCATGCAGATGGACATCCCTCTACACCCCCTGCATCCTCCCAATCCCCTCTATCTTCTTCATCCCTGTGTCTACTGTATGCCCCTGTGTGCTCTGCATCCCTCAGCTCCGACCCCATTCCCCACCTTCTACCACATCCCCCACATCCCCCTGCATTCCTCAAATGCTCCTGCATTCTTTCATCCCCTGCATCCCACCACAGTTTCTTTAACTTCCCACATCCCCCACATCCCCTGCATCACCTCATTCTGCCACCCGAGAACATATGCGGCATACAGGGAGCTTGCAATTATCCCCTAGCCACCCTAAATGAGGACATTTAGTGTTTACCCTCCACCAGTAGGGTTCCCCCCAAACATCCCTGCTGGGAAATGCCATGAGGGGATCCGGATTCTGCCCTGCCACTGGCCCTCCCTGGTCAATGCAGGTTGTACACAGTTAGTCATGACTATCATCTCTGTGGTTGGAGCTGCTTAAGTGCATCTTAAATGACTCACTGGGGAATTTTTATTATATTTTTTAATACCTCACGGTGTCACTACAGGGCATGAAGTTTGCTTCGCTGAGTTTGTTTCTCTGTTCCCTTACAGATAAATAATTGAGAGTCTGAACAGCAAACCAGAAACCAAGAGAGACCGCTCCTGGGAATACACTGGGAAATGTGTCACCCCAGCACCATTTACAGATTTAATTTTGATATTAGTGGTGAGGGACAGGAAGAAAGACAAAAGGGAATTTGTCAGGAGTGTATTAAGGGGGTGGGAGAGGCTGTGGCTGCAGCTCTGAAAGAGGCTCAGGAGGGAGTTAACAGGTCTCTCCTTCCCCCTCGTCCTAATCCACTGCTCCAGTTCTTTCTGACTGCCCATTATGGGACTGTCCAGTGCCAAAATGATGCTCCCTCTCATTTGGAGCAGAAAGTGCTTTTATCAGCTCACACTGCAAATAAGCTAGTCCACCCTCAAGGGAGGGCAATGGTGGCCATGAGGGGCCGGCAAGAGTGACCAGCTGCAGCTGTCCCTCATGTGCTCCTTCTTCAGGGAAGGAGACTGGATCCCCTCTGTGAGGGCTGAGGTCTTTGTCACAGAATCACAGAATCAATTAGGTTGGAAAAGACCTTTGAGATCATCGAGTCCAAGCTAACACCACCTTGTCAACCAGACCATGGCACTGAGTGCCACGTCCAGTCTTTCCTTAAACACCTCCTGGGACGGTGACTCCATCACCTCCCTGGGCAGCCCATCCCAATGTCTAACCACCCTTTCTGTGAAGAAATTCCTCCTAACATCCAACCTAAACCTCCTCTGGTGCAGCTTAGACTGTGTCCTCTTGTCCTGTTGCTGGTTGCCTGGGAGAAGTGACCGACCCTCACCCGGCCACAGCCTTCTTTCAGGTATTTGTAGAGAGTGATCAGATCACCCCCGAGCATCCTCCTCTCCAGGCTAAACAACTCCAGCTCCCTCATCTGCTCCTCACAGGACTTGTGCTCCAGCCCCTTCACCAGCTTCATTGCCCTTCTCTGGACATGCTCCAACATCTCAGTATCCTTTCTAAATTAAGGGGCCCAGAACTGAACACAGGACTCAAGCTATGGCCTAATCAGTGCCAAGTACGGGGGAAGAATCATTTCCCTAGTCCTGCTGGCCACACTATTCCTGATACAGGCCAGGATGCCATCGGCCTTCTTGGCCACCTGGGCAGTGCTGGCTCATGTTCAACCAGCTGTCAGTCAGTACCCCCAGATCCCTTTCTGCCTGGCTGCTGTCCAGACACTCTGTCCCCAACCTGTAGTGCTGCAGGGGGTTGTTGTGGCCAAAGTTCAGGATCCAGCACTTGTTCTTGTTAAACCTCACACTGCTGGATTCAGCCCCTCTATCCAGTCTGCCCAGGTACCTCTGCAGAGTCCTCCTATCCTCCAGCAGATTGACACCCCTTCAACCTGGTATTATCTGCAAATTTGCTAGTGGTAAACTGTTGGACATCACTGGGAATGCTAATGGAGAAGGCAAACCTTTTACTTAAGGAAAATAGCATTAATTTTTTTTTAATTATCCAAAAACTTTTGCAGTGCTGCATTTAAATCACCAGCTTTAAAATTATCCTCACTTCATAAAGAATTAACAGCCTTACCAAATATTATTATTGTCACAGAATAAGAATGGCAATTATTTTTGGCGGAGGAGGAAGGTGATCTTTTGTGTGTCACCCCCACTGTAAACCCCTATTTAAATTGCTATCCTGAGCTCAGTCTTGGCCACTGTTTTTGGCTGCAGGTGCCTTCATCCTGGAGTTTTGCCACTCCACAAAATGCCGGCACTTCTCAAATCAGGAAGCGACATCTGGGTAGCGGGACCCAGTCAGACTGCAACCCCCGTAGGGAAGGAAATGAGAAAGACATCTGCATCATTGAAACCTTACAGGACAGCAGACTGTGTGTGGGGGGGAAGATGGGGGAATCTCCTGAAAAATCTCACCTGCTCTTCCCTGCCTGCAGCCCTCCTCCCAACATGCCTCCCGTGGCTGCCACCCAAACCCCCGCACTTGCCCATTGATCCAGGCTCAGAATAGCTCCTGTCGGCAGCCAGGGAGCTGTGGCCAGCTGACACTGGAGACAGTGGATGAAGGACACGGGGCTCTGTCCCCATAGCACCCCACTGCTGGTGACCTCTTCCCTCTGCAACCCTCTGGTTGCCCCCTGGGCTCTCATCACAGCCCCATGCTCAGAAAAGGAGGGAAAAAAGGAAAGAACATAAAGCAGGAGAGAGAGGGGAGGATGCAATGCAGCTTGGAGTAGGGCAGGCTGTGCCAAGTGCTCTAGCTCTGGCACCAGCCACCTTGCTACTCAGATGATCCTCTTGGGGGGGTCCAGAAGTGGATCCTTATTTTTGGGGATCTTCCACATCCCTTGTCCACTTCCACAGTCCTTTGGGAATGCCAGCTTCCCAGCAGGAGGAGAGCCCTGCATTCCTTGGAGGTGTCCCTGGGAGTGGGGGGGTCAGTCCCTGTCACAGCAGCACCTGGAAAGGAGCGCAGAGGCTCTCCCCGCACAATCTGCCTGTCACCACCATCACTTCAGGTGTCACATGGCATTTGTGTCACTCGGCAAGGTTCTACTCGCCTTGCTAGCTGTGACCAAGATGAAGAATGGGTTTTAAATGACCCCTCTTGCTGTGGGAGAGGGGGAAGTTACCCCCCCAAAGCCCAGGGGATGTGCAGGTTTGTCCTATGCCTGCCTTGGGGCCTTTTCTTGGAGCATCCCCTGAATGGGGCCAGGCTGATGCCATAGTGCAGGGTTGAGCATCCTCCTCCATGAGGCTGAGTGGCCTCCCCATCTAGCATATCCCTGTCCCTGCATCCCCAGCGTGCTATGGGGGACGAAGGCCTGGGCACCCTGAGAGCATTTGGGACAGCTGCTAAGGGGCGGGAAGGGGGTTTCCCTCACAACCCAGTGTCCTCTCTCCCCCCAGGTGCACCTGCAGTCTGGCAGGTAGCTCTGGAGGCAGGTGGCATCACCCCAGGGCTCGGGTGGAAGGGGCTGTGTGAAAGGGTCTGGAGGGGGTTTTCTGCAGGTGGGGTTTCTCCAGGCAGGTGAAGCTGAGTGCATTGCAGTCCCTGTCCAACTGCTCTGGTCGCCGAGGTCCAGTCTTAGGTGCTCCCTGGAAAAGCCAGTGTGGTGTCTTCACTCCACAGTGATGGGGAGAATGTGGGGCTGTCCCTTGGTGAGCTCTTTCTGCCAGGAGAGCTTCTGTCTGCTCACCACAGCCCCTCAGGTGGTTTTGGGCTGTTCCCTCACCTTATACCCCTGGGAAGATGCTCACTGATCACAGCCAGCAAAGCCGGGAGCTGTAGGGGCGGCCCCAGGGGAGAGCATCATCCCACAAAGGCAGTGAGGAAACCCCCTCCATGCCAGGTACCCAGGCAGGCACTGTGCCCCCTCGCACAGCTCCCTCGGCACTCTAAAATACCGGGGATGCTGTGGGTTTTGCGTATGTGTGCAGATATTGTGTATGAAAATGACCAGTGCAACATCCCGGCCTCTCCCTGGTGTGCCTGTGGACCGAAGTGATCCTGACACTAAGCAAAGGAAAAAGAGACTGATCGAAGCTGAGTGGAATTTTTTTGGTTTTTTTTTTTAATCTTTCTTTAAGTGAGAACACCATCTGTCTCCCCCAACTCCGTCAGCGCTTCCAGTCCCCAGGCAGCTTTGCTCTTCCTAATTACTGTCATTAGGCACTGGGTAGCAATTAGGGAGGGATGCTGATGAGCAGCATCAGGAAGGCTGTGGTCCCCTGACAGCATCGCACAGGGAGCCGGCCAGCCCCTTCTCTCCAGCCCTGGCCTTTTCCACCTGGGGAGCTTAGTGGGTAGCACAGTATTTTCCTTTTTGGTAGAGGCTGACAGGGAGGGGATAGAGAAGGGAGGTGCTGGCTGGCAGGTCCATGTCCGGGAGAATGGCCTGGGAATGGGCTGCTCGGGGGAGCAGGACGATGGTCGAGGTGCTCAGTGCTGCCGGGGGTGGACCAGCAGCCCTCTGTGCTTCAGGTTGCCCCACCACCCCATGCCTGCTCTGCCCACAGGTGTCCAGCCACCAGTGACCATTTCTCCTGGGCAGCCCAGAGGCCATGGTGATGGGCTGTGCGGTCGGACAGAGTCAGACCCCGCTGTCACCGTTCCCTCCGGCCCAGCTGGGGCGGCCACAAGCCTGCCTGGCTCTCCCGGGTCGCCCCGGCTGCCGTGGGGCACCGGCCCTGCCGTGCCGCTCCCCGCGGCGCTGCAGCCGCGCAGGCCGGTGCGTGCTGTCAGTGCCACCTCGTGGCAGGCGTCCCGGGACTGCTGACCTCTCTTCTCCACCCACAGCCTCCCGCGGGCGTCCCCCGAGGATTGCAGGGACCCCCACAAGGCCATCGGGCATTACTTCATGTCTGGCATGAAATGGTGCTCGCTCGCCCTGCCTGCCCTGCCTGCTGTCAAGGCCCAGCCCCCACAGAAAGCCCGCGGAGGGGCAAGGTGGGTGTGCGGGGCCTGTGGGGGGTGCTTTAGGCTGGAGTAGTTGGGCCTGTGGGTGAACTATCAGGAAACTAAACTGGTGGCTGAACCGGTAATGGGAGTGGAGAGGAGAAAGTGAGGGAGGAAAGCCCCACTTTGGAGTCTGGGGAGCCTGTGGGACTGAGAAGGGTTTGGCAGACATGACTGGTGGCTGCAGAAGACCCTTGGCCAGGTGTTCCCTCTCCTCACACTGCCATGCACTGTTGGTCAGCTGGCTCCTGCCTCTAGGACCATGGATGAAAACAAACCTACAATCCTGGGGCTTCTTTCCTTTACCACCAGCATTTTTGGTGAGACTTGCAGGAGCTCAAATATGCTCATGACCTCCCCCAAAACAGTGTTAGTAGAGTTGAAATGTCTAGGGAGATACTGAGGTGATTTTGAATTGAGAAGGCTTTTAGCCTCAACTGCTTTCTCTTGCCCAGGGGTTTCCTCAGACTTTCCCCTGGCTCTCTCTGAAACCCCATGCCCCTGCAGCCAGGTGAAGCCTGGCTTCGCCAGCCTTTCTAGGCAGTTGTGCAGGCAGTGGGGTGGGTGCCGGGCTGGGGAGGAAGCACAGCTCCTGCCTTACAGGGGGAAGTGAGAAACTGCCGTGGAAAGTCAAAGACAGGCAACAATCCCCACCCCCCCCACCCTCCCCAAAAAAGACTTTCCCCAGTCCTTGTCCTAATGGCCAGCTCCTGGCATGGCTGTGGGGAGATGCAGGTGGCCAGGCTTGGCTGGTTCCTGGCCGTGCAGGTGTCCATGTATAGGGAATGTGCTGATAAAGCCACTGCCAGGGAAGCCTCTCTGGCTCAAAGCCCTGCTGTACCCCAAGGACCATCATGCTGGAGAACCCTAAAGCCAGGAAAAAGGGGACCCCATTCAGACCTCTGAGCATGCATTGACAATGGGTTCACTTTATTTAATTTTTACTACCATATTTTTCATCTCTATTCCCTTGGCTCTCCATGCAGACAAGATGGACAACCCTTTGCCCTGTACATAAGGATGGAGAAGTGCACAGAACAGGTTACAAATCCCTCCCAGGCAGATTGGGCAGAAGGGGAGCACAGCCCCACCACAGCTGGCAGGCAGACATCATGTGGGGAAGGCACCTTGCATGCCATAACAGAGAGGGGATCCAAAGGGCACTCACTGGTTGAGGAATATAGTGTGGATCAAATTGCCACCCTGCACGCTGCAAATGCTGGTGGCATCCCATATAGGGAGATGCCTGGCTTAAGCTCCAGCAGAAATGAGAGCAGAAGTCCTTACCTGAGCAGAAAGAAGGGCTTTTTCAATAGGATTTGTATGGGTGTTCCTTTTTCAAATTCCCAGATGGTGTGGGGTGGGCAGTGCATCCACAGGGCTGGGCTGCTGCTGTCACTGGGCGGAAAGTGGAGGTGGCTCCTGACAGTTCTGCTCCATTTCCCTCTCGCCCCCATCTCCCCTGAAACAGGTTGCTCTGTCTCCTACAAGCAGTCCTTCTTCTAGTGACACAGCATCCCCTGACCTGGCTTCAGCTCTTTTCCCCACTCCAGATACACAAAGGTTGTTTGAAGTTACTTCGCAAGGTTGGGTGCAGAGCATGAGGATGAGGAGATGTCTGATTCATGCCATGGCAATACCCCCTCTGCAAAGGGCAGCATGGCTGTTGTGGGTAAGTGGGACCCCAGCCCTTGAGCCTCCACAGTTTCTGCCACAGGTGTCTGGAGCCCCAGGCAACAGTCACTGGGCACATGGACCACCTCTTCCACCATCCTCAGCCCCAAGGCTGAGATGGGGATTCATCCCATCCTGGATCATGCGGAGCCTCAGTCAGATGAGGGTTCACCTCTGCCAGTGTGAAGGTCTGGGAGAGGAATTGTTGTGAGGAATTTTGGCCTTGGCACCTGTAGCAGTGCCTGTGGCTGCCATTATGGGACAGATGCCATGAGTCTGCCTCCAGTGCCACAGACAGGGGAGAAGAGAGGTGGTCACCCTTCAACAGTAGCATCTGTCCTGCAGCCCCAGAGAGAACTCAGGCTTGGGCAGGAAGTCACCTTCCCATCATCAGAGGGACATCCCCTCAACACAGTGCCTCCAGCTGACCCTACTGGGCATATGGCACTCAGTGGCCCATTAGTGCCTGGTGTCAGTGCTCCCACACCTTGCTTGGCCAGCTCTGTTCAGTGTCCAAAGCCTCCCGGATGAGGAAGCCACCTCACCTAAGGAAGAGCAGACCCAGAGACAGTGCTTCATGTAAATAACCCCCCAAAGCACTTCTAAGTGACCAATCACCTTCTCTAGGGGCTTCTCACCCAACGCAGAGTCTCTGTTCAGCCAGGGGGGATCAACTGCTGTAATTATTCAGAATCAGCAATCCATACTGGTGAGTTCATTTCCCAAACAGAGCCCTTCATGTGTAGTAAAGCCACTTACAGGCAGGTGAAGAAATCCATCTACGGGGAAATGCCTGGGATCAGCAATGCTGGCCAGCTCTGGCACACAGGCAAAGCCTTGAGGACACTCTCATAAATTCAGTCATCCTGCCTACACTCACATCACTCCCTGACTGCTTTTGTGCAATGTGGAAGCATCCATCCCAAGTGACACGTGGTATTTCTGCAGCGACAGTGAGCTGAAGTGACGGTTGTCTGGGGCTGTAATGACAAGTTCAGGGAGCTCCTCTAGACTAGCTGTCTCCATTGCCTGCCCCTGGTCCTCCCTAACTTCAGGGACTGTAGGTCAGAGCAAAGACAGATTTTTTCCGCTCTTCACTGCTTGGGAAGACAAACTTTTTTCCCGTACCCAGCTGTGGAGGGGCTTCCTGTGAATGCTGGTGGATGCCCGCCACTGTGTGAGAGAGCCCAGAGGGCAGAGAGACCTGAGTGTCACAGAGTGCAGAAGACGGGGCAGCAGGACTGTAAATGGAGTAGATGCTGAGTGTGCCTTGCTCCATATGGCCTCGAGTCTCCTTTTATTGAGGTCAGTAGCAAAAACCGAGCTACTGCTGTGTGGGATTTGGTCCTAAAGTAAATCCCTCCTTCCTTTTCTCCTGCAGTTTCTGTTGTTCCAGCCCCATGTTCCCAGGAATCGCCCATCCAGCAGGAGACCTGTCCCTGCAAATGGCACAGCAGTTCCTGCCACACTCCATCCTCACTTGACTGTGTCTCCTCTGCCTCCTCCCAATGGTTCAGCCATGGTCGCTGCAGCTCATTGCAATTCAGCGTGATCCACTTTGGCTTCCTCCAGCATTTACAGGTGTAACTTGAGACTCAGCACAAAAAGGACAGTCATCTTAAAAGGCTGGTCTTGCTAAAGACAAAACCTGGTTCTCAGAGAGCTCATACCCATGGAAGGCTTCACTCGTCCCAGGAACAGGCTGTCAGTGTCCACAGGAATCGGCCAGAGCACGCCAGCCCATTCCCCTTACCCTCAGACTCTCTCCTCTCTGGGGCAGTTCTGGGTGGTTTTGGTGGTGACCAGCGCTGTGGCCCCCAGCTCAGTGGCGGGCAATGGGAAGCTGTGGTTGCGTTCCTCAGGCCGGGGGTACATGGTGGAGAGCAGAACAATGTCACCATCAGCATCGCCCTGGCAGCATGGCCTCTGCTTTGCCTTGGCTTTCCTGGGTGGCCCTGGCATCTTCAGGCTCCCATCAAGATGTGGGCATGGGGCTGGCTTCAGGGCACCATCTCCCTCTGGCACGGCAGGGTCCTGGCCGGGCAGGGGGCTGGCAGTGCTCACTTTTTCTGGGAAAGAATAAGAAAAGGGGGTTATTGGGCTCACAAAGTGGGGTCAGGCAGGTCCCAGGGATACAGTCCTGTCCTGAGAGGGGAAGATGGATCTGGAACAGGAGGAGTCTGCAAAGTCCCCCACACCTCTCCTGCTGCAGATCTGCTCCTGGTTACAACTGATGAGCTTTCCCCCCCCGCTAAAAGACAAGAGGGAAAGGCCAAAACTTGCACTTCCACTTTGAGTCCTCTTGCTAAACCCTGCCGGCAGCAGAACAGCCCAGCCCATGGCAGCTTGCCCTCCCCTACTGCCTCCCACTTAAAAATAGACTTGTTTACACACTTCGAATGCAGGCGTGTGCCTCCAGCCCCAAGCCTCCTGCCACTTTCCACACATCCAGTGCTGCAGCACTGGCCTTGCTGTGGTGCAGCCTTGGGGGATGAAGGGGATGGGGACCAGGGCATGCAACAGGAGACTGAGATTGAGTAGTGTCTCCAACACTCTCCATAATGGCCAGATCTCTCTCGCCACTGGATTTCTCCCTTTTCTTTCGCTTTTGGTATTTTTCCTAGGCATGTGCGTCATGGGCTGTCGCAGAGCAGAAAGGCCCTGGGTAATGTCCCCCTGGTCTGAGTCACCATCCGGCACTGCCAGAAATGTGCAGGCAAGCCAGGGCGCAAGGACCAGCTGCCCCACCGTGTTCACCCACCCAGGTGGTAGGGCAGTAGTGGGTGCCAGCATCCCTATGAGGCAGCCCCTCTTGGTGGTCCTGGGGAGCCATACCCCCTACCTGGGAATGGGGAGGAGTGAAGCCAGGCAAGACTTCTGAGAAGATTGTTCAGGGCTCAGTCAGCACCAGTGCAGAGGCCCCTGAGAGAGGAAAGAGATGCCCCAACAAAATGGGCCATCATAGAGCACTGTGGCCTTACTCTCCTGGAAATACCCAGCCAGGAAAGGCTCAGCCCCATCCCTGGAACCCCAGCCCTAATTTTGATACACCAGATAACCGTTTGCAGTGCTACAGTGTACTGTCAATAGGGCTGGCCCTGACATCCCACTGGGGTCTTTGGGATGCATGTTGGAGGATGCTGGGCATCCCAAGCACGAGAAGCAAGCTGGGCAGTCCACACAGGACCCCATTGCAGCGCCACATGGAGAGGCTGCCTCTGGAGCCATCCAAAGGTGTCCACCGCTGCCCCCACTACTCCCACTCCATCCATGGTCCTCTGGCTACTGGGGGAGAGGGCTCTGACCAGTGAGCTCACAAAGCTACTCACCAGTGTTCCATACATGTCCCCTGTGGAGAGGGGACTGTGCCAGGACATGCTTTAAGCAAAGGCACAGGGAGACCCTGCAAAGGGAGGGATGGCTCAGCAGAATTGCACTGGCAGTCAGGTACAGGCATAGGTTCCCAGGGAATGCAGGACGCTGTCACTCAGGCAGTGATTCAGATGCCCCAAAATGCCACGGGATGCCTGTGGAACTGATGTTGAGGTGGAGGAGCTATCCTGGACAAGGATGTGCCTCAGGGGAGCCAGCAGTAAGTGATCCCACCTACCCCAGGGCCCTCAGGGTGTTGGGAGAGGGAGAGGGAGAGGTCCCCTACCTTTGTCCTCTTCATCTGCCGCCTTCCTCTTTCTCCTCCACTTTCCCACCTTGCAGACCAGGAAGCCGCAGAGCGCAGCCAGAACCAGGATGAGCCCCACCACCACCAGGATCCCAAAGATCAGGAAGGTGCTGGTCAGAGTGGGTGCCAGGGTAGGCTCTGCTGTGGGGCGAGATGCCGGTAGTGTCAGGAGGGGGAGAGCTGAAGCTGGGAAGGAGGGCAGCAGCATTTTTCACCTGGCTGGCTGGCCTAGGCACTGCGGTGGCAGGGAAGAAGTGTGGCACTTAACTGCTACCCACCCATCACTGGCAACAAAATGTCCCCCTGCTTGATGAGACCCTTATCCCGCTCCCTGCCCCTGGGTGGTAGGAGAGGAGAGTTCCTGCTCTTCCCACAGTAACCCCTGGGGCAGGTCGATCTACCCTGGGGTGGATCACCCGACTTCTCCCTACACCATGTTCCTCTCACTGGAACTAGCTGCCCTCTTCCCCTCTGCTTTAGGTGAAGGCAGTGCTTCATCTTCCATTGCCACCTCCATAGCCATCCTCAGGGGAAGGTGCCTTCCACCTGCTCGCCCCTGGGGTGCCCCCAGCCTCCTTGGCCCACCACCACCCAGCCCTGGGGAGCTCAGACTGCAGCTGCCCTTGTCCCCTTACTTGTGTTGTCCTTGAACAGCTCGGAGCACTTGATGCACGACTTGGTCAGGGTGTCAAAGCACTCGAAGGAGAGGCAGGAGGGGGCAACGGCAGCTTTTCCTGATGAAGACATGGCAGAGTGAGAGTGAGAGCCCAGCTCTTGCATGGCGTAGCAGTGCTGGAGCCGCTGGAGTGTGAAATCGCAGTGCCCTGGGCCCCGTGGCAGAGGGAGATACAGTCTGTCAAGCTGCGTCGTCTCCCTTGAGGCTCACACTCGCTGTGCGTGGCCTGGGGCGGATCTTCACCAGGGAGGAGGAGAGCAAGCAACCAAGCCCTACCCCTGCCTGCCTTTGCAATGTGCCCTCAAACTACCCCTCTGCTCCAAAATATGCTCCCGGAATCCCCGCAGCCCCTTGTGTGCCTCAGCCATGCAGCACCTCGTACCCAGTGGTATTGTGTCCCAGGCTGACCTTCTTGATCATCACTCTTCCCCTGCCCACCTGCATGCTGCCTCCAGCTCAGGCATGTCCCCCAGCCTGCACCCACCCTTGCTTGCAGTGAAAAGCCCCCTCGGCCTCCTCCAGTGTCTACAGGAGACTCCTGTGCACAGATCTTTACAAGACTCCATCCCAGGGCCACAGATCCGGCTTGGATTGAAAACGCAGAAAAAGACCAGAGGAGAAAAGAGTGAAAGGGCACTGGTGTTTCCCCTTTTAAAAGCTTCCACTGCCCCCAGGACACATCCTGCCAGTGACTGCTCTGCAAGCAGGCCAACTGCTGTGTGTTCTCCACCTCTACTGATGGTGCTCTCCATCCGAGACCTAGACCCATGGCTCCTCAGCACCATGTCTCATTCTCTGGGGTTCAGATCTGGTTCTGCTTAGTAAATGCACGGGGCATGGGCAAAGCAGGTCACACTGAGCAAGCCTGGTCCCCAAACCATTGCAAGGGACTGAAATAACCCTTTAATATTCTTAGGTGTTCCTGATCAGGAGCAGGAAAAATGCTCTGCCACCCACACATCAAAGCCTGATGCTTGAGACCTGAAGAGATGGATTTCAGTGATGTAGGTGGATCTCTTGCTGGCCAAAAGTCACATCCTCTTTTTCTTCTTTCCATAAGAAAGAAAGGGGCCACTCACAGTTGGCTGGCTCTCAGTTGAGGGAAGCAACCCTAGTGACCTGCCCTACCCAGGAGATCCCTAATAGGGCTTTACTGATGGAGTCATGTCCTTCCAGCAGCTACAGCATATGGATTCTTTCTAGTGAGGCCTCTGCTACCCACTCTCCTGGACCAAGGCTGGGAGGGGAGGAAGAAAAAATCGAAAGGATGCTCTGGCCCAAGCTGACAGAGTACCAGGTGACCCCCTGGGCAGCTGAGGTCCTCTGAGACAGGCCTAAGGACTTGGTCCCTGAATGTGCCTGTCCCTCTACAATGACTGCTGGGCAATCTGAGCCCACAGCCTCCACATCCCACCCTCTGAAGCCCTGAGTGGGATGCAGTCACCAGCTCCCCGTGCTAGATCTCAGCCCAAGTGCAGTTCTTCTGTACCCCATGCCCAGCAGGGGAGGAGCTGCCCTACAGCACATCTCCCTCCCTGCCAGCAGCATTCCCAGAGGGTAGTTTGCATCACAGCAGTGCCAAAGCAGCCCCAACACAGTCTCAGCCCCACCTTAGGTGCTGCAGGGCTCCAGGCAAGCCTAAGTCCCCACCAAAAACCAGTCACTACCCACCAGTTCCACACCTGCCATGATTTCACTTGCCCTTCCAGCCAGTGTGCCCAGACGCTTGCTCCCTCACCCCTGTACCATGCCAGCAGGAATGGCTGCCAGAGGGCTCTGGGCTGCACTGAGGAGCTGTGAGACCTTGGCCGTCATTCTTGTGCCTGTGGCTCCATTATTCCCACTCCATCTTAGTCAAAATAAAACTCCCCAATCGAGTGGGGGCATGCCAAGCACTTCCCTCTCTCAGCGCAGCCCTGAGCCACAAATGGCACAGCCAGCTCAGCACCCTCTGCCTCGATGCTTGCCCTGAGCAGGCTGCGCTCTCCCCTGCTCGTACCTGCCAGGGGAATTGGGTCAAACAGTAGGACATCTCTCCATATCCCACTTTAGCTGACCCTCGGCCTCTTGCACACCCCAGATGGGGACTGGGGCTGGGATGCAGGCATAGGAGTCGGAGAGACAAGTGTCCAGCAACAGGGCAGCGGAAGCAGCTCCAGGGGATGGAAAGCTGTGATGCAGTGCCATGACCCACAGCAGGGAGAAAAATAAAAGCCAAGACTCATTCCAGTCCACATCTGAGTTCCACAATCAAGAGACCTGGCAAGGAGAGGGAACCTAGAATCCTCACTGTCCCCACTAGGCCGCTCTCAGAAGTGCAAGTGCAGCGTCTAGGGCTGAGAAAATACATTGTCTTGAGGGCTGGTGGGACTGAAGACATGCATGTAGGCAGTGGATCCCCATAAAACATCCAGCACTTTGTCAGGATACCTGTCCCCAAACCACCTCCCTGCTCCAAAGGCTTTGCTGTTCCTCTTACCCTGGGGTGTTTCCACCTGCTAGTCTCCTTTTCCCAAAGGGGTATGCTCCTCCATCATTCCCGTTTTCCTCTCCTCTCAATTGCCCCCACTGTACTTCCCCCATGTCGATCATCTCTCAGTGACCCCCAGCCCCTGTTTCTGTGGGTCCCACCGCAGGACTGTCACCCTAGCCCTCGTCCTGTCTCTCCTC
Source organism: Dicrurus megarhynchus (assembly GCA_013399195.1). Lineage (NCBI taxonomy): Eukaryota > Metazoa > Chordata > Aves > Passeriformes > Dicruridae > Dicrurus > Dicrurus megarhynchus. The sequence continues at coordinate 358,920 of VXAD01003158.1, forward strand.
CCTGCTTGGCTTAAAGTGTGGGGTGGGAAATGGTTCCCAGCATCTGCCGTACCACACTTACAGATTAACTCTGTGAGCCCTCCAGTCAAATATGCACACTGGGGAAAGCCCAAACCAAGTAACCTACACATTGCTTTCAACATGGAGGGCGAGATTTACATTAAAGCTCAGGAGCCGACAGCTCCCATGTCAGTACATGGAAAGAAAACTTGAGGTTTCAAATGCATGGTGGGGGGCCCAGGGATGGCAGCCATCATGCCCTCCTGTGAATAAAGTGCTCCCAGGTCCTGTTACCTGGAAGGACGTTGCAGCCTCATTGCTGCCATTGACCTTAACCTATTCCCCCCCATTTTCTCAGCCCTCTTTATCATTCTCTACAGGTCTTCCCTGCCCACTTCCCAGCTTGTCCGCCTCCTCCTGGGCCAAGGAGATATGTTTGAACTTACACATGATAATGCTTACTCAAGGAGAAAACCAATGTTGACTACCCCAGCAGCACTCACATGTGGGCCTGCTCACGAGCACGGCCCAGGTTCTGGGCATCAGCTGTCCCCCTTTTCATCTCCCCCATTTTTGCCTCCCCTACCCTTCGTAACTGTGATCGTTTTTGGAATAGCAAAAGTTAAAGCTTGGTGAGTAGTTTGAGCTGTTTGCATCTCAGAGCTGAATACGCTTGATAATCGCACAAATGCATAATTAAAGAGTAGAAAAAATGACTCATTGGATAAGGAAATGCGCTTTTCTTATCTCCTCTGCAGAGAAATGAAAGCCCCAGGAGCCTGGGTCTCCGGCTAAGTCCTTTTATTAAACAAATAAACCAGAAAAGATATCAAATGAGCGATTTAAGAATTATGTCTTCATCCCAGAGTCAGACAGCTCGATTTCCAGTGCCATTTGCTCCCACCCCGCACCTGGAGGGATGGCTTTGGCCGAGGTCAGCTCAGATGAGCTGAGATCCCTGGAATGCCTGTGGTGGACAAGGCAGTGCTGGTGTTCTGGGAGCATGGAGGGATCACAGTGGCCTGCGAGGGCTCGTGCACACATGAGTGACTGGACTCGTGTGAGAGGTTCCTCTGGTGTCAAGGGTAGGCGAAGTGACTCACGCACGCACTTGCAAAACCGCGTGTAGCAGAAAATATCCCCCGAAAGTTCACCTTGTGCTCGTGCACACCGGAAACCCAAAGGCTTGTCGAGCAGAGAAGCTGTGAGGTGTTTACTGAGCAGACCTAGTTACCTCAGGACAAACCTCTGACAGGATGCACCCAACGCCTCGGGAACATTTTGGCACAGCCTGACATCTGCCCCGCATTCAGATGGTGCCACTAGAATGCTTTGGCTGGAACCACCCCCCAAAGCCTTTTTGGCACCTCATCCCAGCACCCCTTCCCAACACCCCTGCACTGGCTGGTGGGAAACATTCCCAAAAAGTACCACTATGGCCAGAGCTCCAGCATAAACCTCCTCCTCGGGATCCATTGGGATCCTTCCTAAAGCCAGGTAGGCTTAGGGACAAAATCTGGGAAGATTTTAGGAATAATACGGGAAACCAAAGGTTTCAAGAGATTCACAGTCACCCTAAACCCCAGATCCCTCTGTAGGTACTCTGCTTCCTATCAAGGGGGTCTGTGACACTGCTCAGCCACCTGCATGGGGTGTTTGGTGTGGGGCAGTGCCCCACCCTGCTGAATGTAATTTGTCTCCTCGCTCCTTGTTTATATGTCCCTGGAGTTGTGCTTGTCCGCAAGGCTAAAGAAAAATGGGCAGGTGTCCTTGGCTCCCTCTGCAAGGGGCCTTGGACCCCTGCAGGGATAATGCTGAACACCCAAATAAGCTTCTCAGTGGGCTGCCTGCTGAAGAACCCTCTGGGGTTACAAAGCAGTGGGTCAACACTTCCTGAGCTCAAACTCCCTCTGCCCATTCCCACTCCCTGACTCATAGAGTCCAAGAGGGACACAGCAACACAGAGGACATGGAAAAAACCTTCCTTGCCTGATCCAGCCCGGGAGGAGCTGAGCCCTTGATCTCCCCGGGTGGGGAGGAAAGGTGTTTCCAGCCGGTGTGCTGGCTGCTCCTGCTGCTCTGCAGTGTGTGTGTGTGGGGCAGGGGGGATGGTACTCAGCAAGGCTTGGGTCCCTGGCACTGCTCTGGCTCTTGAAAGCCCCCTCCCATCATGAGCAACATAGCATCAGCTGAGCCTGGCTCTTCTGCCTGGATGTGAACAAACAGTACGCAAACTCCCTGCCCACTCTGCCTGCAGCAGCGATGCTGCCCCCACCCCACTCCTGAGGAGAAGTGGGATCTTATCCTGTCTCCCTTGGGCAACTGGGGGGGGGCAAGTGCCCCCCCAGTTTTGCCTGTGGCTGTTCATAGGGAGTGTTCACGTGCCGTGACAGGGCCAGGCAGCACCTCCAGCACTGAAACAGAAACCAGTGGCTGAGGGTGATGTGCTGCCACAGGAAAAACCTCTGAACAGGTGGGTTCAGCCAGATCAGGCATCCCTTACACTGGGGTGAAAATGTCCCCAGTACTCACAGTGGGAAACCCCACCACTGCACTCTCAAGGCATGAATCTCCAGCAGGTGACTCCAGAGCCAAAAATCAAAGCCACACTTGCCCCAGTACCTCTATAATATTCTCCAGCTTCCCACTGACCTTTAGGTACCAGCCTGGTGTAAAAAGGCCAGAGTTAGTATTACTTGCACAGGCTTGAGTGCAGAATAATGTTATGAATCTCTGTTAGTGTATTAAGGATGCAGTGTTAGGATTTGGCCTGTGCACCTCCTCTCCCGGCTGGCATCTGGGCTCAATGCCTTGGCCATCCTGCCAAAGCCCAGAGAAGAAACAGGAGCGCAACACATAGAGTAGGGAAGGAGATAAAGGGGAGGATGAGGAGCTGCTGCAGCTGCAGGGCTGAGGAGGTGGAGAGTGACTGCCAGCAGCCCTGTGCCATATTCACCACCCCTGTGGATGAACTCCAAGGAACCTGTGCGCAGTGTCCATTGATTCCCTTTCAAGGGGAGACCCCTTCCCACAGCTCACAGGGGTTCACAGCCACACCAACTTCTGAGCCTTTGGGGTCTCAAAGGCTCTAGCTGGAAGAAGGATAAGTTGCTTTGGCACAGGCTGTCACAAGAAGGGAGATGCTGTGGGGAGCGAACAGTTCTGCCAAGGCGGATGTAATCCCCCCTCCCAAGATCCCCTCCCCATTTCCTATCTCAGTGTAAGCACCTATACGGGAGGTGTTGCCTGCCCTTTGCCACGGTCCACAGGGAAGGCTGCCTGTCTATCCCCATGGAAGATCTCCTGGCCAGCACAGGTCCCTTTCCCTTCCACACTGCACCCACAGCACTGCAGAGGGCTGGACCACCAGAGGATGCAGGCAGGTTTCCGAGGGGCTGTGCAGCAACGTAGTGTTTCCCATCACCCAGCCTAAAAATGAACATTAGAGGCTGAGGGCAGGAACAGCTTTATACCCCCTAATAATCTTGTCTCTAAGCTAGATAACTAGGACTGCAAATCCCTGGCGATAATCACAGCCACCATGCCTGCAAGCTCTCCCCCAGACCATTCATCTGGCTTGATGATGCTTTAAAGAGACATCTAATAAGGATAATCTGATTCAAATCCCCTCCCGCTTTTGGGCAGCAGAGCAATTCAGGCCCCCTCAAACTCCTTCTTCCTCCATGACTGTCTTTATTTCCCCTTCTTATATGAATCACTGTGGGGTTTCCTTTGCTTTTTGCATTACTATTTTAAATCTTTGATATGACCACTGCAATCAAGATTCAGTCCCTTTAGAACCTAATTAACATGAAATCAGACTTAGTTTTACTCATAGCCTTATAATAGGATGCTAGCCGCTGCTTCAGCTCTCACTTTGGGTGCAGGGAACATTGCAGCCTGCTTAAAAAATTCCCTCTTTACCTGATTCAATCAGAACCACTTACAGGAGATCCACACACACATTTCAAGCTTGGCAAGAGAGTCAAGCTTTGGGAAGTGGGGAAGATCTCAATCACACTCAGCTTTCAGTGCAGAGCAGATGGTGAACATTCCGACTATATAATTTATAGCACACCATCACTATGTATTAGTCCCATACAGTGGCTGAGCTCAGCCAAACCACAGCTCATGCACACTCAGGGGGGATCCTCACAGGTGATGCTCCACATGTAACCTGGGTAAGACCCAGGTTTTGAAGAAAGCACACGCTTCATGTTTCACCTCCTTTATAACACAGAGCAGAAGATGCAGTGCAGCAGCCCTCCTCCCAGAAGGTTTTCCTCTTCCCCCTGGACCGGGCAAACACTTTCCAGCCTGCAAACTTGTGTTTGAACTAGGTCCGTATTATACAACATCTGCGTGCAAGCAGCTCCCCTTCCCTTCGCTGCAGAATGATGGATACCAGGGCAGCCCAAGGCCAGGTGTTGGGGTTTGTTTGCACTTCTTCAGGGCTGCCATACCATGCTGGCACAGCCTGGCATGCAGCATGCTGGGGGTCACAATGCCCAAGAGGGACATGCACCACCACCACAGCTCAATTTCAGGAATGCCTAAGCCTCCCTGCCATGCCTTTCACCCAGACGCATACACAGGGGTGCAATGAAGGACCTGTAGGTCAGGAGGGAGAATTGCTCAGGATGGCCAGCTTGGGTTGTAATGAAGAGAAAAGGTAAAAAGGCGACATCAGGTAGTAAAAAACACTCCCTCCAGAGCAAGGTGATGGCAGCTCCAGCCTTGTCTCTAAGGTTGCAGAGTTTTCAATCCCCTGCATGGCTAAAAAAGTCCTGGAGATAAATGAGCAAGATTGAGCCTCTACAGGTACCTGGTGTGCAGGCACAGAGTGGCACTTTGCTATCCCAGGGCTTCCCCAGCTCCAGTGCCTTTGATCCGCTGCTGTTCAGCATAACAGCACGAGGCACTGAGTCACCCCTCAATCCCACAGGGGAACGAGGATTAATTAGTTGATTCTGGCACGTGTCTTCTTTAAAGAGAGATGCTCCACCACCACACGAGCCACAGGTTGTTATTGAGTTGAGGCAAATGCAGCCCTGGCTTCATGTCTGTGATCTGTGGAAGTGTGAGAAAAAGAAACAGCAGTGGGGGAAAAAAATTGAATGTTCACACCGGAGCAATGCCAATGCTGCTGTCAAAACTAGGAGAGTGACCAGCACAGAGGTTCAGGAGAGCTTTGAGCTGACCAGTGCAGACAGTGATAGTGCCTCAAGGACTGCCAACCCTCAACAAACACCCAAGTGTTTCAACAGTCAGAGCACAGGGCAGGAGCAAGGCAGGCCCAGTCGCAGCACGGCACTGTCACCTTGTCACTGCAGGCTGAGCACACAGTGGGACTAGAGAGCTTTCATGGGAAGATAGAAACACGATACTCCATAGTGACAGAAAATGTGGAAAGCCTCCTTAGCTTGTTGAATGCTAGCTGAGCTTTTTAAGTTTTTCCAGCATGCCTGAGCACGAGTGCTTCAGCTGGCCCTGGCACAGCTTGTTGTAGTGCCGAGAGGCTGTTGGGATCCAGAGGCTAGAGCAGATCCTGCGCACCAGGGCCATGTTTCCCAAGGGGAGGTGTTCTCTCTCATTGTTTTTGTCCCTGCCCCACCTCGGTGCTCCTTCCCGTGACGCACAGAGCCCTCGGGGCTCTCGTACCCAGCCCGCAGCTGCACCTGGGCCGGCGGCGAGGAGGCTGCCTGCACGTATGTAAAACATGGGCTCGCTGTCACACACCGCTGACTTCCCTCAGCAAAGGAGGCGGCGCGGCGGGGCACACGGGCACGGTGTCTTTCCTGGCTCCTCTCAAAATGCCCCAGCACACGGTAAGCTCCAGGAGGATGAGGGATGTGACATCGCGGCACGTGGCAGCTCTTGCAGAAGGAGCTTGGGGCAAAGGAAACGTGGCCCAGCACGGGCCGGGAGCCCATGCTACTCAGCTGCCAAGGAGTCTGAGCAAGTCACGTCACTCCAGAGTCCCCTGTGCCCGACCTCTCTCGCGCACCGGTTCTTCGCAGCCAAGACAGCCCCTCCTGCACAGAGCTGACCCGAGGGGATGCCTTCCTGCCTAGTATCGCCGTGCTGTATTAATATTTAACAGAGAGGAACAGATCCAGAGACTTTGATTTCCCCACTGGCCGATTCAAGGATAATTGAACTGTGCAGGGAATTTCAGCATTTCAGAGGGTGGTTTCGTTCCAGTTCACACCAAAACCTAACCATGCTGCAATGCCTTATGAGAAGGATTGCAGCCCAGTTTCGGGCAGCCTCCCTGCAGTGGAGTCAGGCATGTAAGCAGCACAAAAACGGCTCGTCTCAGCTGGCAGGTCCCACCAAACCCTCCCCCAAAGAACTTAGGTAAAAGTCAAACTCTGCTAAAGAGGAAAAAATGGTTTCTTCTGAGTGTTTCCACTCAGTTCCAGATTTGCGACCCCAAAGTAATGTCAATTTGCCCTCATTAAACCCCCCACCCCCAGTGGAGGTAGCTCCTGCTGTAGAGGCAGAGCAAGCAAGGCACAGTGGATTTTCAAACACGTGCCCAGGGTCATGAAAGAAATCAGCCAGAGAGGTGAAACGAATCCAGTGTTTCTGGCTCCTGCCTCTGGGCTGTGCCAGCTATTGCTTTCTCTTGCATATAAATCACTTTTCCCCACCCGTGACGGACAGCTGGCCACTGAATGGAAAGTGGCAGTTGTTCAGCAGCCCACAGCAACATTGCACACCAGCTTAGGGTGGGAAGTGAAGAACACTCAGAGTGCAGAGGAGACTGCCAGGGGATCTGGGCCAGCTGAATGGAAACAGAGCAGCTGGAAAGCAGCCAGTGCTCCTGCAAAATCAAGACAAGTTAAAAACCCCACAGGAGGAAGCCTCTCCCTTCCTTTTGGCAGCAGAGCAGAGCTGACCTCTGCCACAGCTCTGCCAGTCAGCTCCAGGCAGCAGAGCAGGAGTCCCTTCTTGTCCACCACTGCTGTGAACAGTGGTCATGATGAGAGCAACCAAGCAGCTCTTACAGCTTGACCAAAGTTGCTAAGCACCGCTGCTGACCTAAGCCACCCATTCCCTTCAAACTATAGGTCTTGGCAAGCAAAGACATCCAGTTTTAACCATTCCCCAAAGCAAATATTGAGGTGGCCTTGAATCCAAACCTCTACCAGCAGTTTCAGGGTTTGGAAGGGACCAATATACCCCCAAGGCTGGATTAATCCCTGATCTTTGTTCCAGGAACAGAGAGTTCTTTTACAATGGGTACCATATCAGTACACAGACTTTCTCTCCCATTGGTACAGACTGAGCATATCATGTTTTATCATGCTTAAAAGTTGGTCTGATTTAACTGCTGGTGCAGCAGAGTCAGTCTTAGAAAACCTGGCACAGCAGAGAGCTGTAATCCCACCAGGCAATGCCAACCAAGCCGATTTGTGCCAAAGTCTCTCACAGATCACCTCTGTGAGCTGTTTGGCTAGCAGGCTGAGGATGCAAAATATTCTTCAAGGGACTGGATTGAAAATTAAATGCTATGGGTCAACCTGCCACAGTAGAAGAGACCATATGACAACCTCATTTACTTTCATCCCCCAAAAAAGTACTGTGAGACCAAAACTTACACCAGTGCAACTGGTATAGGCTCTTCTACACTAATTAAACCGCATTTATACTCATTTTGCTGACATAACTGACAAACAGAAACACATCCACAAACTGAAACAGTCAAACCAGCAATGCTCATGGGTACTTTCACCACAGAGAGGGGGATTTCTCTTTGAAAATCTCCACAGGGATAGGGAACTGAGGCAAGAGAGAAGAAGAGAAAGCAAGTAACTCCAAAATGTTTCTGTTCATTTAGATTTCAGTCAGCTTGGCAAGCTCTTTCGTGATGTTTGAACACAACAGAACCTGAGTCACTAGCCTTAATTCAGCTTCAGGCCTTCCATGCCTCTGATCCCAATCCAAGTACTACTTTCACAAGACCTTTATCGAACATTAGCCCTGGCTACTCCATCCAGATGAAAGATATCCTCAGCTGCCTTGTCTCCTCTGGTAGTAAGGGCAGTGTTATGGCCTGTCTAAACTAATAGCTGACAGCTCCGAGAGGTATTTACATAGTTGAAAATGTAGCTTTAGATGTGTCCCAACTACTTTGGGTTGTAAAACATGATGGACCTGAGACAGAGTGTCATATTCTTAGATACGCTCCACTTCTCCTGCCAGTTCTAGTAAATACTTTCTCCTAAGAGTAAGAAAAATATTTGCCCCAAGGTGAAGCAAGATGCTGCTCTTAAGGAACTAGATTTTATTTTGTACCCAGCTGAGATTCAGCCACCTGTAGGAAGTAAAAACAGCATCTTTCTTCTTTGAAAGTAGTAGAAGGGAAGAAATACCACATCCGAAACATAACAGTGGAAAAAAACCCTGCTTGAAGGTGCAGGAATGGACAGTAGCACATGTGGGTTACTCCAAAGCATTCTGGGTGGACCAAAAAAAAAATTTTATTTTCACTAGTTAAAAAAGCACAGTGAAATTACTCAAGGCCAAAGGGATTTTACCTGAGTCCAATAGTTATTAGAGTCAACTGGAGAGCAACCTAGGAGATGGAAAAGTCTCCTTGGCTTATAGCAGTTGCAGAGGACACAAAAGAGTGGCTCATTTTATGCCACTTCCCTTCCTTTCCTCCCACAGACTGCACCTGCACATCGAGAGCAAATCGAAACCAGCCTATTCTAAACCATGGTCTCCTTTATTTTGAGGGACTCAAAGCAAGAGCAAGGCTGAGACAGCATAACCAACACAAAAACTTGTTTCTCAGCATGATTGCCCCTCTCTGGTGGCCAAGTCCTGGTTAGTACCTTCAGGATCGCAAAGCTAGCTGAAAGTAGGGCATGCCCATTAAGCTTCCAATCCTCCTTACACAGCCACGACAGTTTGCACATCTTTCTCCTTTGGGTTTTAGCCAGAGTCCAGCCCTTTTGGGCATCATAACACAGTTGAATGGTTTAGCTCCTTTTGTTTCAGCTGACAAACACCCTATCCCTCCCCCACCAGCAACAATACAACTGGAGCTGGGATTTGTGTGTCCTCTGAGCAAGGATACAGGCTTTGTGCCTTGCTGAGCTGTCTTTGCAAGGACTGCCAACACTCACAGCTGATTAAGCCTGCAGTGCTGCTTTCTGCTTTTCCTGCTCACAGACAGATGTCAGAAACAAGCTAAACGAAACAGTGCACACAGCTAGAGCTCTGCATCTAGGAACATTAAAGCAGACTATTAGGGATTAAATAAATTAAACCAGAGGGGAGCTTAACACATTCTTTCTAGGCTTCATTTCTACCTGGCATGCAATTTTGGGTAAGAAACATCTCAGCATTTCGAAAAGCACTGTATTCTGGCAGGTGGCTCAACTCAATGAATAGAAAGGGCTGTATTTGAAAAGCTTTTGCCACCACCACGTGGTTGAAGCCACGAGTGCAGCACAACAACTAGCTGAGAGTTCGAGCTGCCAGCAAGGACCAGCCTGGCTGCCAGGGCAAGCTGGGGCAAGCGTTCGCAGGTTTTAGAGCCCGTGCCACATACCTAATAAAGAGCATACAACTATTACATATTACTTATTTTATTAAATTAGAACTCTCAAACCCTAGTGCCTTGCAGCAAGCACAAGGCACAACCTACTGCTGGTCAGAACCTGTTAGTAAAGGGATTATACACAGCATATGCCAAACCTGCAGAGACAACCTGTTTTCTGTGTGCTGCTGTGGTCTGGTCTGCTGGGTTTCACCTCTGGTCAGCCCCAGATGCTGGGTTACTGGGGCTGTCATGGGCTTGACAGGTGGAGTATTTTTCTTCAAAGATCTAAAAGAAAGCTAAAGTGCTAGATTGAGTATCTTCTTTAGTCCCTTCCTTCCCAATTAGGCACCAGGCATGGAAATAGTGAGTCCTTTGCTGGGCAGATGCTCACACAGCTGGATCATTAACTGCCAAGTACAGTCTATCTAGAAGCTACACGCCAGCCTTCCTTCCCCGTTCTTCTCTTGGTGGACAGCCAAAACCTGGAAGCAAGGTTTCACATTAGACTAAGGTGCTGCATTTCAACTGAAGGAAAGCAGAAGTCTGCTGCCTCTTCTCTGGTACTTTGGAGATAGTAGCCTGTTCTTCTAGTATTCTCTCAGAAAAACATGTAGCTCCTGGCCACTGGCCAAGTGGAAGAAACTCAAACTCGATCATGAAGTGTAATTCAGATGTAATAATGGATAGGAATCGCCAATTGAAACTGCCCTCCCTATCTGTTATCCACTGAATAGGAATCAAACTTTTCTAGACAGGTAAGCAACTAATAACAGTTCTGGATGAGTGGTCATGACAAGTCATGCAAAAAAGCTTCCCAGTGTGATTCCAACTGCAGCAGCTTGAATGCCTGAAGTGAAAAAAACCTGATGAATGTGGCTGAAGTATCACAATGAGAAGCTAATCTTCATCAGAGTTCCTCATCAGTGAGACAAAGGACAAGGCAGAAACTCCCGGTATGTGACCAGCACAGATCTGTAAAATTCGGAGAAGTCGTTGAGCAGTGGTGACTCGAATCCCTTCCAACTGGAAACAAAATGGAGAAATTATTTAATCAATAGAAAAGAAGAAAAGCAATGCTAAGCTTTGATAAAAGAAAGAACCAGGGCAGGCATCAAGTGACTAGCTACAGAAAACCCCAAACAGGCCCATTTACTTCCCTAATGTTAAGCAAGGTACAGCGTTGCCAGCTGGAAGCCGTGAGGGGCTTGCCAAAGGCACAGATTCTACCTGCTGGTAGGGAAGCAGTCTCTGAGGATGCAGTGACGAGTACACAGAAAAGTGAAGTGTGCTACTGCTGAATGCCAAACTCTCCCTCCAGCTTTTCTGACCAAGCAGATAATTGGAAAGAGTGGCATATCAGAGGGCAAAACAGTCTGTGAAGCCACAAAGTTTGGCTGACATGAAACATTACATGGGCAAGGGAGTCACACGGCAAATAACAGCTCAGGGGCTCCCAGGAAGAGAAAGTGCAGCAAGGAACAAGTGTACCAAGGCTCTGCATATCAGAGATGTTTTTTGTTAGCTTAAGCTTGGCTTCATGAGGTTTTGAAGTAGCACAGGAAGGAGCAGGTTACTACAAGACTCATTTCAAGGACAGCCAAACTCCTGTACCTCTACGGTTTTGGTAGACAGAGTCTGGTCTCTGACACTTATGAAAGACAGTAGCATGTGTATTTATTGCTAATATAATGATGTTTCTAAGGATCTAAGGATCATAAGAGCAGTGGAATTCAGAAATCCCTTGAAATGTCAAATAAGCACCTTACCTCCAGCTCACAGAAGAGCACAGGACTGCAGTAGTCTTCTCCTAATTTACAGACAGCATTGGTCTCAATGCTGCAAGCATTCACCCTGCCAACTAAAAAAAAGTTTTCCCACATTACAAGCCCCATAATCAGCAATCAGTGAAGAAAAGTAGGAAATTCCACATTCACAAAACGATCCAGAGCTAGTTTTGAGAGCATAAAAGAAGGTAAGGCAAGAGTGAGCGGTGCAAACAGAATGGTACAAGATTTGAAATGGAATTAGCACAGAAGTCTTTCATAAGACTAACAGCAGGAGTAGTATTACCACATCACTCTTCATGTAACATTAACATTCTGCATAAGCAATCAGCACACCATCAGCAGGGACAGAGTCTTCCACTCAGTTACCAAAAGTCTTCCTGGCTCATACGGTATGACAGAGTGGTCTGGTCTCCAAGGAATAGCCATAGCACAAGACAATGCTAAGACTCCTTGTCTACCTCAGAATTAGGCCTCCTGACCCCCAAACTCCAGGGACACAGCACCTATGTTCCAACACTGAGCAGTACAGTCCGGCCCCTCCAGTTCCTCAGAGCTGAAGCAGGGAGGGTACACAGGAAAGCACTGGCAGACAGAAGGATTAGAGACACAACAGGGCCAGACAGTACACAGCAGGGATACCAGTTTTGTATTAAAACTATACTTCATAGTTTTGTAGCTCATCCATTTAGATTCACTTTATTACCACAGTATCATATGCTTCTCACCGCTCATTAAGATTATCATTAAGACAGATCTGCAAGAGCAGATAGAACAGACTTCTAGGGTGCCACACACAAAAAAAAACCCATAAAAAAAAAATCAATAACACAAATTATATTCAGAGATTAGGGACAGGGAAGAGAGGTCTGACTGGCAAAAACAAAAAGGAGAGAGCAAGTGAGCATGAGAGAAGAGAACTGTGTTTTATCTAGGAAAACAATAAAAAAAGGCAGAGGAGTTCGGAAATAATTTAAACAAAGTTTCAACAAAGCCACTGGTTTCCTTTAGTTTGTTTCAAGTTAAGTCAGCACCCTGTTTAAAGAAAACCAACAGCGAGTTGTGCTGCTTTAAGAGGAGGAAGAGGTGCCATACGTACCCCCAGTGACAAGAAAGCACACTTTCCCCAGGAAGAACCTGGCATCCACATGAGCTAGGGAAGCTTCCACATTCTTCAAGCTGTCAGAAAAGTACAAACAAGCCAGTTGGACAGGAAGGTTAAATCAGTGCAGCATAAGAACGACAGGAATAATTTTCAGAAGCACAATTAGAAAACAATGATGTTAACATCTGCTGATTTGTGAGCTCGCGGAGTTCTGCTTTATGCTAAAAGCATGACATCAGAGACCTCTGTAATATCCACAGCTGTTTAATAACCCATAACATATCCTTTCTACTCAAGACACAACAGTTAGAGTTAGTTTGAACAGTGTCCTCCATGATTTACAGACACTAAGCATCTGAATTCATTAATATCCAATGAAACTTCAGCAGCACTTCGGCTCTTTCAGGAAGCGCTTGCCCACACATTTCTGCAGCACCATCTGTGCTGTAAGTATGCAGCTGGGCCTGTCATTTTTGGTAAATGAGAGCCCAGGATCATCAGTCACAAGTTAAGTAAGTAATAAATTGCTGACTTCTGTGCCTTAGCAAGTCTTCACTTGTGGCCTGGGGAAACAAGTATCATTTCTACAAAGGCAAGCACAAGATGATAGAAGAGGGATCAATCCCTGCGGACCTTTCTCTTTTGCCTAGAGACATCCATAGTGCTGGTCCCACTTGACCAGGAGTATCAGTGAACTGAGGACACAGACACAGCAACTTGCTGGTTATTGGGCAGCACTGCCCAGTGCACATCAGACTTTTGCATGTTACAGAACTTCACAGCACCACCAGCACTTCCATCTAATTCTACAGACGGCATCTTTCCAAAGCTCAGTTCATATCGTCACACATCCGGATCCAGAAATAAATTCTGCCTTCTCTGCTACGGCAACTTAGTGCACAACAGGCATGTTATTGGACAGAGCAGTTCAGTCCTAATCCACTGCTGGAGGCCAGAAAGCCACTGTGTATATTACTGACTTACTTCTTCCACCACAGCAAGTCTTGGGTTTGAAACCCACTATTCAGCAATCCCAACACAGTAAAAATGTAGATTTAGCCATCAAACCAAAAAGAATATTAGTCCCCCCTCTCATCTTTTTGCCCTTTTTACCTGTATTTGCTCTTGATGTCAATCATAAACACAATCAGATCTATCCTGGGTCGAAGATGATCCCTCTCTGAAGGTAAAGGGAGGGATGTAGCAAGATGACTGAAAGATAACAAATTTGCCAGTTTAACCAAATAGTTTGGCAAGACAGTATCCACTTACCCATAATCACGTAACCATTGCAGTTTGCCATGTAGCAAGTTACCAGGAAGCCTGCTAAAAACTAAATACGTGGGCATTGAAGAGACACTGTGATTGTTTAAGTGGTACTCTCATATCTCAGGCCCACTCGTAGTTGCTGACAGCCACAATGGTAATTGCTAGATGAGGCTGGTTATAATGGGACGCTTATTAGAGCATAACAAGGCTCACAGAAACATTTTCTCCCTGCAGATCTGTATGGCAAGTAATTTCATTTAATTGTTACAAAGAGTCCTTTCTAACAAAGTGAACCCCAATGCTTTACTGGAATATTTTGCTGCCAAGTTTCAGTTAAAATCAGTGCTTTTGTCACATTCCAGAGATACTGCTCACATGCTCACACAGGAGAGGCGACCTTTCCAGGTACAGAAAAACCTTAAACCACAAATTTGTCATGAGTACAGCTTTATAGATGAAGTTATAACTCAAAAAGAGCTTCTATTATATCATTACCCTCCTTTTTAACCCTTTCACTAAGTCAGGAGCTACCAGGTTAGTTTAGGTGTCTTTCTATACAGTATCACCACTGCTAATAGAGCTGTTAGAAGAAATACAGGGTGGGGACTTTTTGTGTCTCTTCCCACTAAAAAAGCCAAACAACCACAACCAACTAACAACAACAAAAAACAAACAAGCAAACCAACCAACCAAAAATTCAACAAAAAAAGGTTTCAGCAGGTTTCTTCCACAGGGAAGAACATTGTCAGCACCTCATCTTTGGAAGATCACCTTAATTTAAACTGGACAAACAAAAATCCCAGTTCAGTCACTCTCACAATGCACTTCCTCTCTGGAAAACAAGGAAGAAACACTGATTCTGATCTTCTTGGGGAATATTACTTCCAGCAATTCAGTCTCAAGGACTTAACAGTTTTCTCCAGCAGCCACAGACCACGGCACACATTCCCTTCTATTAATCCTATGTAGTTTGTAGTTGTGTTTGCTAGTCTCCAAATAAAGGTGTTTTGTTTCTTACATTTAAGGAAGGTAAGATTTAATGAAAACATTCTGAAACTAACACAAGAGATGAGCAAAGTGAGCTTGAAAGACACACTGCAACACAAACAAGCTTATTAATTTAAGGTGAAATTTAGGGACACACTTTGGTGAAAGTATCAGATCTCATTGTCTGGGGGGAAGAAAAATGCAACCCAAAAAAGCTCTGCATTATTTGGAATTCTGCTATATTTAAACCAATATGACTAGATGATGTCAGCAGCCTCCAGATATGCACTGCAGAAGCCTTCGCCCCCCACCCACCTCCCAGCAATAAGAGACACAAAAAACCCCAAGCCCTGTAATTCTTTGCCCAACAGCTGTACCTGACAGGTAGACCTGTCAGGCAAGATACCATATTTCTTTGTAACATGTATAATCTCAAAGTAATACAGTGGGGGGGAAAAACCCACTGGCTTTGCTTTCCTAGCAATATTAACACAGGGATGTATCTTGCTCTGTAGCATGACCACACGATTCTGTGCCTTTGGGCAGTTACCCAGCAGCCATCTAGTTATGGCACTCCACAGCTCAGCAGAGGCTGCAGGTTTCACATAGAAAATTGGGTAATTCATTTACTATTAGCTAGCACAGACATCCAAGATGCCATAATCAGAGCAGTAGTCACTCTAATTAGCCAGCAGAACATTAGCTCGGGTTGCTTTTACTGCATAGCCACGGATTACAGCAGCAAAATAACACAAACACCTTCTGAAGAGCTGACTAAACTCATTTGGTCTTGGCAAGAGAGCTGTCAAGGACATTTTATCATAAAAAGTTAGCTAATCAAGCTTTTAAGACAGGACATGTCATGCAGTTAAAGCTGAAATTCCAAGTGCATCTTAATAGCTTGAGGAGGAAAAGCACATGTGTGCATACAAACCAGGAAACAGCTACGAAGAACATCAAAAGCAGTGGACATCTTTCAGAAACACTTGTTTGGTTGCAAGTACTTGCAAGCATTGTACTTGTCCCGTTTTGTCCAAGGATGTTTAATTTCTGTATGTGTCTGTCTCTCAGGTGGGGGGGGGGGAAATGTGTTGTTCTCATACCTTTCCAATTTAGTAATCAAACGTCTGTGCAACATGCGAAAGGCAACGGTATGTGCATGGTGAACATGAACGTGGGAAATGCTCCCCCCTTCCCCGTTTCCAAGCATGCCCAAACTGCCTGCCCTGAAGACAGAGGGGTTTGCCCGCTGCAGATGCGGTCACATCTGGGCAGTGGTGCTCTCTAGCGTTCGCAAGAGCGAAGTCTCTCTCTGAACCGTGTGCTCTACAGCTCCGACTCCCGCCACGGGGATGGAGCCTGCATTTTTAACCAATTTCGGTGCTTCAGGAATCCGAAGCAGAAGCTTTCCGTGAATTCGTGTCACAGCCGCTGTTCTGATTTGCACCTCTCGGACCAAGTGGCAGCGGGCCCCGTACGGGCCCGGGGCCACAGGTGGCGCACCCCGCTCCCCACCACTCACATTCTGATGTTGAAGTCCTTCTTCTCCTGGAGGATCGCCTCCGCCAGCTTCTGCTGGAGCGCCTCGTCCGAGCCCACCAGCTGCGGGCAGAGGCGAGAGCGCGGTCAGCCACAGCCCCCGGCCCCGGCCGGACATTTGCATTTCGCGGCCGGACAGCCAATCCTCGCGCGGGGCGGGGCGCGCAGCGGCAAGGCCCGACGCGGCGGAGGGTATGGGACAGGCGGGCGCCCAAGGCAGGGCCGGGCCCGGGGAAAGGGAAGGGANTGGCGGCGATCGCTTCACGGGATATCGCGGCTTGGGAGAGACCCCCTGGGATCATCGCGTCCAGCTCCTGGCCCTGCCCGGGAACCACACACCGCGTGCCCCTGGAGCCCCAAGAGTCACACCATGTGCCTGACAGTGTCGTCCAAACGCCTCTTGACTTGTCAGGTGATNGAGCGCCTCGTCCGAGCCCACCAGCTGCGGGCAGAGGCGAGAGCGCGGTCAGCCACAGCCCCCGGCCCCGGCCGGACATTTGCATTTCGCGGCCGGACAGCCAATCCTCGCGCGGGGCGGGGCGCGCAGCGGCAAGGCCCGACGCGGCGGAGGGTATGGGACAGGCGGGCGCCCAAGGCAGGGCCGGGCCCGGGGAAAGGGAAGGGAAGGGACGGGGGGGCCGGGCTGCGGAGCGGCGCCACCGCCGGACCTACCAGGAGGACGGCGGAGTTGAGCATCGGGAGCTTGTCGAAGGGCCGCAGCACCGCCATGCCCGCGAGAGACNGCCACGGGTCCTTTCGCTGGTTGCCAGAGAGATCAGTGCCTGCCCCTCCACATTCCCTCACGAGGAAGTTGTGGACTGCAGTGATGCAGGGGCACAGTGCAGGGGGTCCCTCTGAGCATTCAGGTGCCACACGGCATGACAGGCCACCAAGGACGGCCAATCACCATAAAACCCTGCAGAGCAGCATTATTCCTGTGGCATCTAGATGTCCCAGCGATCAGTTGTGCCTGGGGCACCCACAGGCAATTCTGGAGGGATGCTGAGGGGGGACACTGGCCTTGCCTTGGCTGTCCAGGGGAGATCATGAACAGCCCTTAGCTTCTGAGAAGCAAAGCCCTTATTTCCAGGGCTGTGCTGCCCCCTGGCCCTTCCCATGAGCTGTTGCCAGTTTGTTTACTCAAGATTGAACAATAGCGAAGGCTCCAGTGAAATTCCACTGCCTCTTTACATTGCAGTTTATAACGTGAACTAATACATAGAATCATAGAATAGTTCGATTGAAAAGACCTCTAAGATCATCGAGTCCAACTGATGCCTTTTCCTAGTCTTAAAATNAAACAACCATGTCCCCATGGGCCACACCTTTTCAAGCACTTCAGAGATGGTGACTCCAAAACACTCTTGAGCAGCTTGTTCCACTTCCCGACCACCCTTTCAGTGAAGAAATGTTTCCTAATATCCAATTGAAACCTCCCCTGGAGCAACTTGAGGCTCTTTCCTCTAATCCTACTGCTTGTTACCTGGGAATAGAGACCAACCCCCACCTGGCTACACCTCCTTTCAGGGAGTTGTAGAGAGCGATAAGGTCTCCCCTGAGCCTCGTTTTCTCCAGGCTAAACAACCCCAGCTCCCTCAGCTGCTCCTCGTAACACTTGTGCTCTGGATACTTCACCAGCTCCTTCTCTGCCCTTCTATGGGCATGCTCTAGTACCCCAATGTCTTTCTTGTACTGAGGGCCCCAAAACTGAACGCAGGATTCAAGGTGTGGCCTCACCAGTACTAAGTATGAGGGAAAAATGTTAATATACTTTCATACTGTAAAGACTGCTTGATAACATAGTTTGGGAAGGGAATTTCCCTAACACTGTGTGGCAGTAGCAACTGACTTTGCCTGCTGAATTATTCTGTGCGAGGCTTTGTGGCAGCTCCAGCAGCCTTGACCTCCATCCTGCCTCTTCCTGGGCGCCTTCCTCCTCACCCCCCTATCTGGTCAGCCTCTCCCCAGCCCAGTGCTCCCCTGCCCGTGGTACAGGCAGGAAGGGGCCTGGGCAGAAGCACTGCAGTTATAGAGATAGGCTCAGTTGTTCTCATTCCGCGGTCAGAGCAGGAGGATGACATGCAGTGATGTAAAACCTCAGAGGGTCCAGTGTAGCTCAGTGGCCTGTGGTCCACCTTGCTGCATCTCCTGATCTTTGCCTCAACCCTGAGTTTGGCTCCAGCTTAGTGTGGAAGGGGGGTCCAGGACCCATTCTGTTGCCTGCTGGTGCTGGTTCTCCCTGCCCTTTCAACCAGGGCACCCCAAATGGCAGGAGATGTACCAGGAGAGAAAGAAGGCTGCAGGAGAATGAAGACACATCTGCCCCTCTGCAACAGTCTGGAGAGGGGAGGCAAGGGGAGAGAGACAGGGTTAATGAAAGCTGACATCACATGGCTGCCGTGGCGTTTTTGATCTTGACAAAGGCAGACGGTTTCCCTCGTTGCCAGCATGAGACAAATTACAGGTGAAGCAGAAGAGATTACAGGATATTTCTGTCTGTTTTTGAGTTTGGTGGGGGGAAGGGAGGACGAATTCAGGGCAGACATGTCCTAAAGATGGGAGGCAAGCAGATGGAATAAATAACAAGAGCCAGCTCCCAGGCTGGGGGGATGTAGAGAGCAAATAGAACAATGTTCCTCTTGGGCTGCTGAAGGTGTGGAAATATGTTAAAAGCTCTGGCACCCACCTGAAAGGTGTTTGTCCTCTTTCTGTCCCCTGTTGCCTGCTCTCTGGCCCCACAGAAGGACCTGGGTGGCTTTAGTGTCTGGTCAGGGACACACTTGCTGTCCCCTGTTGCTGCAGGCTTCCTTCTTCTCACCACGCTGGTGTCTGTTGACAGTCAGTGGATCCAGATGAGCTACCACTCATCCCACAGTTATTATTCCTTGTCCCCAGCAGGTTTCTTGGCTGGCCTTTGGCAGACTTACCTTTCCAGGGCTGACCCCTACCTTCCCACGGGGACACAGAGATTGACCCTGCTTCTTCCTCTGTGTGCATCTTCACCGTGCCCCTTTGCCAGGGGGACGCCTTCCCCTCATCGCCTTACTAACAAAGGACCCTTGCATGCACAGACTACCTGGGGTGACTTGGAGCAGGGCAGGGATCATGGTGATGGTCCCTGCCTGGGAAGTCCAGGCTTTGGCAGAGCCAGTTTCCTCCTAGGATGCAAAGCCATTGCCTAACAGCTGGCACAGTGAGCTGAGCCAGACAGATTCACTTTGCTTTCCTCCCTCTTTGAAATGCAGCTGGGGATGCTCCATGGGGGGATGCAAAGCCTGCAGAGCAAGCTCAGCTCAGTGGGGAATCAGAGGGGAGAACAGGAGTCATCATCCTGCACCCTTGTTGGCTATGTACCCATGGGCCAAGGGGTGTGAAAGAGATCTAATGTCAAAGGGTAGCATTTGAAAATTATTTTTCATGGTAGAGAACATTGTAAAGAAGTGGAGACTTGGCCTGGCAATATGCCTGCAGCTCTTGTCTAGATCTGTAGGTTGGCAAGGACAGGAGGGGAGAGGGATGAGACATGGTTGGTGTTGGAGGCCAGGGTGTATTTTACATATCCCTGTGTGACTGTGTCAGGTTTTCACCTCTTGCTGCCCCATTTCCAGTTTGCAAAGTGGGAATAATGAGTTGATCTCTGCTTCTGAGTGGTGCAGGAAAGCTGAGATGGGTGTCAGTGCACCGACCCAGAGAGAAAGCTCAAGGAACAAGAGCAGGCATGATATGGAAGGGGAGAGATCCTGATTTTACTCTGTGGGCCATTGTACATTGCTCTGGTAGCAGAAACCATTCAAAAAATGGGTAGAAGTATATTGTGGCCAACATGAAGATGCTCTGATGCTGCCAAAAACCCACAACTGACATCAGCAAGACTTGGCCTGGCCATCACCAGTGCTCCCTTGGAATGGGGCAGCCGCTCCTGCAGCAGGACAGCACCAGCCAGTACAAAAAATGTTATAAAGCACACCTCATCCTCATGTATCCATGGCCAATTTGCTGTATGATTCATCCAGTGGCTGTACCTCAAGGTATTTCCTCTCTGATTTCTCTCTTGGTTCTCCCTGAGCTGCCAGAGGAGCAAAGGAGACAGACTTTGGAGATGGTATAGAGAGGAGCGCTGACCCCAGCAAGGTCCCAGTTGTCTCAGCACTTGCTCCCAGACCTCCTGACAGCCCCATTCAGTATGAGTTCTATGAGATGTTACCTGGCCATGCACTACTGGCTCCAGGCTGACCGCTCACAGTCCCTCCCGGGAAGCCTGTTAGATAGAACTCGTGTGTATTTGATTGCACTTGTTCTCTCACCAATAGACAAAAATTATATCATTTGCAGCAAGTGCAAATTATTAGAGAAATTAATGACATTTTCACATATGTTGCTGGCAACTTCAGCTTCCTTTGGCAAAGGCTCCTCACAGCTATTTTTAGAACCAAAATAAGTCAGCTTTTTCATTCTGCTCTTTAATTTAACTCACTATACACATTTCCTTCATTTTTGATCAACTCAGCAAAACTTCTCTGATGGGTTTCCTTTTTAGAAACTGCAGTGGCACCCAGAAGGCGGGTTAGTCTGCTTTCCCATCAGACTATCCCCAGCTGATGGCCTGCCATGAGTCCAGTGTGCCTTCTGCATCCTGCAGCAGCTCCCTCACCTCCAGCAGCTGAGCAGGGAAGCTTTTCTGTGACCCTTGCTGAAGTTTTGTCCTGTACTGCAGACCTTGGGGAAGGCAAGTTTGATAAACTCCATCTTCTCCCATGCCTCTACCTACATCGGGAGAGTAATATTGGGAGATTGGTGTTGCTTTAAAGACAGGCATCTAGGTCTGGTCCTCTTAGAAGATGCTGATAAAAGCCTAAAGGACACTAAAAAACAGTGAAAAAACTTGTTAAAAAAAGACTGGAATAACACTTAACCAGGCCTGGGATTAAGCTGAGCTCAGTACATTGTTTATGCTGTGATTTATTGACATGCTACAAGCAGGAAGCATGTGCTCGAGGTTGCCCGACCATCTCCTCATTTCCAGCCAAAGCTTTTGTCTTTTGTTGTGAGAAGGGTTTCATGATTCCTGCTTTGGCTGGGAGGCCCTCTCACATCAAACCTGACCCCATGCTCGCCTTCATCACACAAGTGAATTTGTGGTTGCCCAGAGATATGGAGGGAATCAGAGGCTTGGTGGAAGGCAGGTGTCCTGGGATGAACAGCTTTGAGGGGCTCAGTGTGTGCACAGGCACTCAAAGGCTTCCTGCAGCCAGGTGAAGGGGGCTGGAAGGCCCCAAGGCACCAGACAGAATGATATGCACAAGCTTATGCCTCAAAGATCTGAGTGGCACACAGCAGCCTTATCTGAGGTGAAAGCTGAACTGCAGCTGAAGTGTTTCCATGCAGTTTGAGCTGTACTGGCACATCAATGCCTGGAGCTGTCTCGCGGCTTCAGCTCTTGCTGGAAACCAAAGGACTTGACAGCACCTGAGAGCCCTGTCACAGGCAGCAAGCAGCTGCGTCAGAGGCACGATGTCTGCAAGCGTGTCCCAGCTCCAGCAGCACAAAGCCCAGTGTCTTTTTCTTGCTGCCTCCAAGGGTGCTTCAGACTCATCTGGGGGGATTTCTGCCTCAAGCAAGAGAGGCTGCCATGTCGTGACCTTGCCCACTGCTGTGGTGGTGGCTGCAGAAAGACGCGATCCCCACTCCTTGTCACGTCCTCCCATGGCAGGGAAGTGAGCCAGTGGAAAAAACGACCTCGTGAGTCAAAACTATTGTTGTTCTGGGGTTTGGCTGCATGAGCAGCCTGCTGGCATTAAGCCTGAGCTTAAATCTGGGAACAAGTTGAAGACTGGCAAACACACACTGGCTCTGGTGCGGCCCTGAGATGACCTAGAACAGAGTTGGGACAGTTGGCTAGGGATGATGGGAGGATCTTACATGTTCTGGCATGAGGATGCCTGGCCTGGCAGGCTGTACTGAGTGCCTGCAGCTTCACCACTGACCAGTCACCTGGAGAAATGAATAATTTCCTACCTTGTGCCAGCAAACACTGATCTCCCTCTCATTTTCTTTGCACACCTGGAAAGGGGTTTTCCTTTTGCCCTCTCAAATGGACTGTGTCTTTTCCTGCCCTTAAGGTTTGCTCTGGGAACACAATAAACAATATCCTCCCAAAGTTATTTTTAAAAATCTGTTTCTCCAAACCACAGGTTTCTCTCCCATTATGGTCAAAACTGTGGGGCTTGTGTTTACCGCCCCTTGCAGTGGGATTAGGGAAGCAGTTACTGTGCTGATGGTCAAGGTGAGTGTCATGGCTGAACTTCATTGAGGTTAAAATTAAGGCACGATTGCAGGCTCCACTCTGGCAATCATCTGGAGTGCCCACCTTACTGGGGCAAATCAAGAAGCAGTTAGCTAAACCTAATGGATCTGATCCTCCATGCAGATATCCTGCTAGGTACAGAGGGCTTGCAAGGCCTATACTCGATGCTTCTAAGCTGTTACAAAGTTACGTCAAGAAGAAGTGAGGCTCAGGAGGACCAAAAGAGGATGAAGAGGAAAACACGGAGCATACCGTCAGCTCCCATGGCTCCAGCACAACCCTGTCTCTGCACTGATGGATGAAATCCTGGCACAGACCAGGTGACAGACCCTTACCATGCATTACCCTTGGAGCTGGCAAGCACACATGGGCTCTGTCACCATCCACAGGTCGGCTTGGAGAGAGGATGAACTCATTTGTGCCTGAAACACAACCTACTGAGAAATCAAACCTCAAATCTCACAGCTCCTGGAGTGTAGCAGGCATGAATTCAGGGCTCAGACATTTCAGTGGATACTATTAATCCTGAAAACCTTTACAGTAACCCACTATGGTGCATCCGCAGGGCTGTGAGCGTCAAAAACTAAGTGGGTAGAGCTGGAGAGCACAGACAGGAGAGCAGGCAGTTCTTGGGGCTGGGGCCAGTTGTTTGATTGATTTTGGTAAAAAATTTTTGTGTTGAACTATTTCTGGGTCATGGTGAAAATTTCCCTTTGTAAAAAAACCCAAAAAACCCCAACAAAATACCTCCAATATCAAAACCCCAAACCAGTTTGCTTGTTTCTATTTTTGTGCTGCTGAGAAGCTGAAAATGTTTTAATAAAACATCTCTTGTCAGCAGCAGCAATGACAGAACTAGGTATGGATTCAGGAAAAAAAGGTATTTCACTGAAAGCAAAAACAGTACTTCAGACAGCAATGGTTTTCTGTTTCCTGATGGAAGATACTTTTGGTCAAAGTGTTGATTGTTACAATTTTACATAAAAGCCCTGAAGGGAGTACTAACCGCCTTGCCCCTTTCACCCCTCTGTCTCTCTGCCTCCAACCCACTGATGAAAAACCACCAGCCCCCAGTCCCTGGGCTGGACACACCGGTAAATCTGTGGAGCCTGAGCATTCTGTCCATCTCCATCAGCTCGAACTCACACACGTCTGCCCCAGCATTCCTCCTCCTCCAGGGCTGCAGCCGGGCTGCGGATGATGCGGGAGGAGGGAGAGCCTCCCGCGGCCACCTCCCCCGTGGCTCTGACCCGGGTACCATGTGCGGGTGAGCTGGGGAGGCTCGTTGCCATAGCGACTGCTGCTAAAATGCTCCCCCCTCCCCGTGCCGAGATGCAGTTGGTTGCAGACAGTCGTTCCTTGTGTGTGTGGGGAAGGCCGGCGGTGGGGTGCCCCGGGGAGGCTGCCGCGGGGCTGACACTGCCGGAGAGGCGGTGGGGGAAGCCCCCGGGAGTCCCGGTGGGCAATGAGGCCACGCTGCTGGCTGCCTGTCCTTCCCCCGCCCGCCGCGGCTGCTCCCGCTATTCCTCCCTCCCTGCCTGCTTCCCGCCCATCCGCGCCTGTCGCCTCCCGCTGTCGCCCAGCTCTCCTGGCGCGGGGTCCCTTCTCCCTGGCACTGCCTGGCCGGGAAAGGAGCCTGACTCATCCCGGCTGGGACCCGGCAGATGCCGGAGGGAGCGGTCTCATCCCGTCGCCCTGCACCCGTGGAGGAAGGTAGGTGGCAGGTGTCAGGGCAGGTAGCGGATGCTTGTTGGGGATGCGGTGCATGGAAGCGAGGTTATGTCTGGGTCCCCAGTCATCGGCAGCTCCGTGCCCCAAGTTGCAGCCTGCCCCAGTTTTGGGGGAATCTCCTGCGGTCGAGGTGAGCCCATGGCTGGTAACACTGCAACCTGGGTTGTGCCCCCAGCCGTGCACACGGGACGGTTTTGTACCCAAAGTCTCCTGTGTTTGGGCATGCTGCTCCCAGCCTCCCCCAAGCAGTTTCTGCCCTGCCACTTGCAATGTGCCCCGACTTGCAATGTGACTCCTGTCACAAGTGTACACGGCACCTCGGGGGCAGTGGGAAGCAGCATGGGGGATCCAGGGGTGACATTGAAGGCAAGTGGCTGGAGTGAGGTGTAGCACGGGTTTAAAAGGGGTCAGACAGCTTATCTGTATGAGACACTCTTTCAGATGGCAGACCGAGGACTCTTTCATGTCTCTGGGGGGACATGGATGTCCCACTGCAAAATGAGGTCTTGAAGATCAACCGGTCCAGCAAGGTTAAGGCACATTTAGTATCTGCAGAACTGCTCTGGAAAGCTGACATCTTTAAATGAAATTCCCTCTTTTCAGTGTTTGCAGCCAAAATCTGCTCACCCGCCTGACAAAAGCAAGTTGCTTCTCCAGGCCAGCCCTGCAGAGGCTGGAGGGGGGGCTCTGACACCTCACCCAGCACTCGGCTTGGCCATGATGAGGACCCTTTGTTGAGGGGGCAGGGATGGGTGAGCAGAGTGGTTAGGGTTGCATAGCAAGTAGACCGAAGAATAGGTTGCTGGCGAGGAGCTAGGAAATGCTGGCTCTGCTAGTGATGGAGGAAGGATGAATTGGGAAGTGTGTAGGGCTGCTTTTTATTGCAGTGCTTTTTGGACGGCAGCTTCACTTGCACATTTGGAAGGTGGATGATCAGGGAAGAGAATGAGGTTTTTGGCTTTCCTCCCGTCAGCCCAGGAGGTCCAAGCTGAACTCACCTTCACAGCGTCCCTAACCCTGCCCATTGCTGTTGCCAGCCAGGGACAGGCGTCAGCTGCTGAGACACCTCTGAAAAAGGGGTTTGCAGCAGCCTGATCTCCCCAGACTATCTGCAGCAGCAACTGGGGTTGCAGGGGGTGCAAAGAAGCTACTTTTGCAGAGCATGTAGGAAAGCTGTGCTGGGGGGCTTCTGGCCCAGAGTTCAGACCCAACTCCTGTTGCGGAAGGGGTTCATGCCTAATTCCTTACATGGTCCTTTAAGGTGAGTTAAGGGAAGCCCTCCAGCTCCTCACAACACCTGTGTGATGTTGTTGCAAGTTATGGTGGGAGCTTTCCTCAGCATTTACTCACCTGAGGAAGGCACAGGCAGCCATGAAGAGGCAGCAGCAGTGCCCTGATCAGATCCATGCCAATAAGTGGGAGGAAATCAGGCGTTTTCTGCAGTTTCTTGATTATGGTAATAAGAAGTGAAGCTTGTTTCAGATCTTACCCTGTGACAAAAAACCTACTGTTACAGGCCCTCCTGGGACAAGAGGTATCCAGGAGATAAATGCTGCTGGGCACATTGGAAACAACTGATGACTGTGGTATATAAAAAAAAAAGCCCAACCCCTGGTGTGGGAAAAGACATTATCCTTACAGACCAGGAACAGGGAAGAGGATGGAAATGCTCAGTGATCTGCCCAACCTCCTTAACCAGCCCTGTGCAAGGGATTTGGGATACATGGTTATTGCAGAGGAATGACTTGGGCGACAGACATGACAGCTTTCATCTGTCTGGAAAAGCAGGAGATTGATGTGGGTGCAGCTCTCCCCTAACTCTGTACCCACTCAAGTCAAGAGACATTTCTTCACTCCCACCAAGGGGTGAGGGTTATGGAAAGCCCCCTTTCTGGACTGCATTTTTGTGCCTGGGTCTGGCAGCATTGTGCTGTCCCAAGCACGAGGGTCCCAGGTTTAATCCACCAAAGCCTGCAATAAGCAGCACATTCACAGAAAAACCCAGAAGATCTGGTGTCTGGGGAAGTCGTAGCTGTGCTTTATGTGGGAGATGCTTTTTGATCCCCTTTTCTGTCCCTGCATGATCCACACCTTGGCTGGCATTTTGGTGCAGGGCAAGAAGCAGAGAGTTGAACAGGTTGGGCACCTTTGTGGGTTGCAATGTGGGTTGCTCTCTCCCTCCCAAAAGATGGGCATAAGGGACAGGCTCAAATGTGATGTCATTACAGATTTAAATGGCCCTAAGTCATGGTGCATGGCATCAACAGGGCCATAATGGTGGGGAGAGAGTTTGCCAGGGCACCATCAGGTTGTGGGGCTGGGACCCCATTTGTCCACCCCTCCAGAAAACTTCAGCCCTGACATCTGCACAAGGAGATGTTTGCTCCTTCCTGCTCTTTCACTTTTAGCACTGGGCCAGCAGCAATCATGCAGTGTGGTGTTGTTTTGTGTTCCCCAGGGCAACACTTCTCCAGGCCCACCTCGCACCCGGCTGGCCAGGGGCTCTTGGAAAGGCAGATCAGCTGCTCCTGGTGAGTGTCCCCCACTGCACAGTGGCTGATGTGGTGGAGGGATCTCAGCTCTGCTCACAGACTGGTGCTGAACCAAGGACCCTGAGCCCTGGCAAAGCAGGACATGAAATAGGGGTGCAGTAAGGGAGGGCTCAGACCAGCTCAGACTGGGAATTCAAAGGAGTGATGGAGTATCAGGGGAAGCAGATTTTCCCTCAAGCAGGAGGTGAGAAGCAACTGTATTTATCCGCTGCCTATCATTAATCAGTGGCAGCAGGGTTGGGGGCATGCAGGCTCAAACCCTCTGTGGGGAGGGAGCCCAACTGACACTCTGTGCAGGGGTCCCAGCAATGATCCTAAAGGCATTGACCTCTCCCAGTGGATGAGGTGCCTTCGTGTGCAACCAAGCATGAACCAGGTTCATGAACAGCAGGGCTGTGAGGAGGGACTGGGCACTGCTGATGAAGCAGATGTCTCATAATCAGTCTTGGTGGAGGTGTGTTTTGGGTGCTCCCACTGCATGAGCTTTCTCTCCTTTTCTCTGGCAGCCATGCCCCACTTCTTGGATTGGTTTGTGCCCGTGTATCTGATGATCTCCATTCTCATCCTGGTGGGCTTTGGAGCTTGCATTTACTACTTTGAACCAGGACTTCAGGAAGCCCATAAGTGGCGAACACAGAGGCCAATCATGGAGCGAGACCTTCGGAAGACACTGATGATTCGGGACAACCTGGCCTTTGGAGTGCCTGAGGTCTGACAAGTTGCCCTCACAGCCAGAGGAATCTCTCCTGGGTAGGCAGCAGACCACAAGCCTCAGTGGGGATGGCAGTCCTGCCCTGGTATAAGTGAGACTGGTCATCACTTTGCTCTGTGCTGGTCTGGGTCTCGTACTCACCACTCACTATTCTGCCCCTTTGCTTCTTAGTCAAGATTTGTGTGGCTGGGGCTTCCCATGTGCTCACAGCTCTTCAGCCAGCCAAGGGCTTCTGCTCCTTCCCATGGCTAAGACTGATGAACCACTCAAATGAAATACCCCTTGTTAATCACTTGAGTTTGAGCTGCCTGGCATCTTGACAGGACCTTCAGCAGGAAAGGTACCAGATTTGCAAAGGCATACAGAACCTTGTACTCCCATTCCTTAGGTTAAATCTAACACAGTCTATCTAAGTCCAAGGGGTATTTTGGGGGAAATAAATGGGGTTTCAATACAAATTGTTGCTTCAGCTAAGCTCTTCCCAGCACCCACTCTTGGTGCTAGAATGGTGAGCTTGCTGAAGCTCTGTGCAGAGGGACCAAGGGCTCAGTGAGCCTCAGAGACTGAATGCCTTTATCCTTGCTAAATGCACACCCCTTCTGTGTCTGTTTGGGAGATGGAGAACATCCATCCATACATCCATTCCAGATGCACCACATTCAAATTAAAGGTCTTTATTAAAGAGGTTTGTCCAAGTCCTGTGTCGAGCTGAGAATGTTCTGCAGCTCTCCGTGAAGGGGTGCTGCCATACCACATGAGCTGCTCCTGATCTGCCTAACCTTCTGCTCCTCTGTCATGGAGGAAGGTGGGATAGTCTATGAAGCAACTCGCACTTGTTCAGAGTCCTACAGCTTGGATAGGCTCTTCCTTAAGTGTTTCCCAATGAAAGCTGTGAAGCATCCCTCAGCCCTTTCTTCCCTGCATGTCTCTGAGAAGGAACATTGAGCCTGCCATCTAAATGGGCCCGTTGTACCACCTTTGCTTTCTGGACCCAAGCCATATAATGTGGGTCTAGCACAAAATCCCATGTTTTATAGACTTTCTGCACTGTCCCAGGGCTGATCAGCCACCAAAGTGCTGTATGAAGTTGTGACACTGGGGCTGACAGGAATATTCCCATCCTCTCCCTCCCCGCCAGCCCAGTGCAATACCCAGTGTGTACAGGGAAATTAGAGAGAACAAGGAGCCTGTGGCAGGAGGTTGTATCCCCTCTCTTCCCACCCCAACATCCAGCTAGCCTTTGCATGCAAGTAGGTGCAGTGGTGCTACCTGTGAATGCTCTGGACACAGAGGGATCCTGTGTGCCCCACTCCTGCATATTCCAGGTATGTTAGCTGGTGCCACCATCCCATGTGCACATGTCTGTGCATCCTGTGCCATCACCTGGGCCAGCCAGTATATTGGCAATCCACATCTCCCAGCATCCCTCCATTGTTATGGCTCTGCACTGTAGTCCCCAATGGCTCCTTTCAGCAGCAGGGGTTCCTCAGGCTAGCTGTGAAAATCTGCCACAGCTCCTGGCGTGTGTCACTCAGCCTCACCTATGAACCTGGGAGCAGGAAGTTTTCTCCTCCATTCCCAAAGAAAGAAGGAGAGTTCATTGGGCTGCTGTGAGTGAGTTATGCAGGGACATGCAGTGAGTGGGATTACTCCTGTGCCCAAAGTTTCACTTGCCCTGGCAAGCAAAGGCTCAAAGCACAGGTGCGGCCTGAAAGTTGGTAATTCTCTGGGGATGAAAGTTAATTTTTAGCTATAAGGAATGGATTAGGACATCCTGCAGATATCCTGGGTCTTTCTGGGGCATTTAATCTACCAGACTGCAATTGCATTACCATTCTCTTCCACACCAAAACCAGGCACACTGGCAGGAGCTTTCTGGCTCTGTTTCAGACAGAGGACAAGTCAAGAGTCCTTTCATTCAGCCAAGTAACAGAGACCGTGATGCAAGTACACTAAGTGGGGAGTCTCACTCAGCAGGGAAATGCAGTGAATGGGATTACTGCTGTGCCCAAAGTTACACTTGCCCTGGCAAGCAAAGACTCAAAGAGCAGGTGTAGTCTGAAACAGATACATTTTTGTGACTTGGGGCTGTGAAATGTAAATGACAAGGGGCTAGGTTGCATGGTCTGACATGCCACCCTTGGCTTCATGGCTCACATTCCCTGCCCTCTGGCACATCACAGCCATATCTCCAAGCACCAGCTTGGAAACCTTCTTCCTCACCTTGACTCCCTCATAGATGGGATTGCCCTGTAAACAAACACAGCTGAGCTGTGGGGTAGCATAAAAACCTCTCCACTGGAACTGAGGGGCTTGGAGCAGTCAGGAAGAAGTTAAACCATCCCTGTGGGAAGGGGAGCCTGCACTCACAGGGGTCCCCTCTCCCCTTCTCTGTGTCCTCCTCTGCATGCTGTCGGGCCTGTTTTGACCTCAACTCTGCCCATGACTCAATGCAGAAACGGAGCAAAAGAAGACAGCAACCAGGTGAGGGCTGGATTAGAGAAAAACTAATTGTTCATCTCCTCTGGTTTATGTTTCATGCTGTTTAGTTTAGACACAATCACCATTAAGCCAGGTATTTTCCATGGCTATGAAGGACTTTGTTGTCAGCAGCGTCAAAGGCTTCCCCAGTGGAATAAAAGTGGTTGACAAACTGCACGGCCGACGCTTTATTTTCCTGTTGTTCCCCCTGGGAGCTGCCTCCCTCTAGCCCTGGGCAGGCAGCAAGGAGCAGTCTGTAGTGAGGTTTCCTTTACAACACGGTAGGTCTCCTTCCACCTGGCTCCCGTGCCAGCTACACTGCCAGGCTATCTGGGAATAATTAAGCCAAAGGCAAACGCTGCCTGAAAACTGAGATTGTTTCTCCTCTGTGGGATTTGAGCAGCCAGAGAGACCTCAGGGGAGAAGGAAATAGTCACAGATACTGAATTAAACTGCATAAAAATCAGAGAAGATACTTAGTGCTGGAAACACTACACAGTATCAGGTTGGTTTTCTTCATATTTTCTGTCTCTTTGCCCTTAAGGAAGCAGAGAACTCACACTGTCCTGAGCTCTGCCTTCCACCAGCATTCCCAATGGCTTGATGTGGGTCATTGGATGGTGATTCCTCTTCCACTTCCCTCAGCCCTGGTCACCTGAAGGCATGTAATCATTATCCCTGCCACACTGTGCTATGGGTGCCTGTCTCTCCTTCTCTTTGCTCCCACTTGCTCACCAAACCATTCATATTCTCATCCCATCCCACCAAAACACCTTTCTCCTTTCCTCCTTGTTTACTGTGTTGCCCTTCAAAGTCTCTTACAGTGAGGAAGGTGTAGAGTGGCAAGCCGAATCCCTTTTGACCCTGAAAATGCCACAAAGCTGGGCAAAATTAAGAAACAATCATAATAATGATAATGAATATGCAAAAGAAAATCATAATAAGGGAATGAAGCACCAACTTGGATGAACACCCAACAACTGACCATTGAACTCACGCAGTGGGATATAAATTGTTGCACTGGAATAAGCCATTTGAGGGGGAAAAAAAATAAGAGAGGAAGGGAAAATATTTCAAAAATTCAAATATTTTTAATTTTTCTTTTTTAAATCACATCCGTTGTCCTCAGAAGCAGGCAGCACAGGCCTGACCTGGCAGGTCTGCATCACTTCTCCACCTCCTGCCATGGGACCAGGGCAGGGGGTCATGTTGTGGAGCTGCCCATGCTGTCGGGCTGCTGGTGGCAGCGGAGGTCAGGAAGCTGCTGGGCAGGGGCTGGAGTGGCCATGGCACCCAGCGTGGGAGCGAACCATGCAGGCCACAAGGGCCCCATTGTCCCAGCTGGAGGCGGGCTGGCTGGACAGGGCCGGAGGTGGGGGCTCAAGCATGTGAATGACAGCAGCCCCAGGGCGCTCTGCGCCCCGAGACACCACAGCCCTGACAGCGGGAACAGCCGGGCCCCCCGGCCCCCTGCCCTCGCACCTCTGCTTCCAGCCCACTGCCGACCGCCATGGAGGAGGACATCGCCCTTCATCGCAGCTGCCTGTCCGCCCCAGGGAGCCCCAGCGGCCCCAGCCGCATCCCGGGCCCCCCGCGGCGGCGGGACAGCCCCCTCGGCGTCCCTGCCTCTACGAAGCGGAGCTGCCTCTCCGTCACCCTGCGCCGGGCTGGGGGGGGTGGCGGGGGGCTCCCCTGGGAGCGGCTGGGGGGCCCGGCCCCCGGCACCCCAATCCCTCCTCGGCCCCGGCCCGTGGCGGCCGAGGGGCCCCAGCGACACGGCAGCTCTGGCGGGGCCGAGGCCACCCCGGTGGCGAAGATGGGGGTGTCCTGCGCCCCACCACACTCCGGTGGGTCTCTGCTGACGGGATGGGCTGGGCAGGGGGAGGGAGGCACCAAGGCGTCCCTTGGCAATGACATGGAGCCCAGCATGGGGTTTCAGAAGAGGTAGGGTGATGAGAGGGAGGACGGGGGCTTCTTCCCCTTGGCATGATTTCCTCTTGACCCACACCAGAATCATGGGTGGGCAACAGCTGGTGGGAGGAGAGCCCATGTGTTTTTTGAGCCTGGCACCCACAGGCAACGGTGGCCACCATGCCAGGAGATATTGTGGGTGCTGGGATGCCTGCCTGCCTGTCTGTCTGTCAGACGGAAACCAGCCTGTCCACTGCTCAGCTTAGGCCAGGTAACTGCTGACAATTATTTCTAAATGTTCCTGTAACCTGCAGTGGGTGCAGTTTTCTTTATGTCCCAGAGCGCTGCAAAAAGAGGCACCCCAAACCCTTGCCAAGTCTGCCAGACATCCCAAAGCCTGGCCCCCACCCAGGGGGCTGTCTCATGGTGGAGGGACACATGGTGCTCCTGTCATCCCACTGACTGGAGGGTTAGAGCATTCCCAGATGTCGGTGCCCCAGCACAGCATGACAGGGACACAGTGCCTCTTGGGGCCAGGGCTCACAAATGTAGTAGAAGGAAATGCAAAGCAGGGAAAGGGCATCCCCATCCAAAGATGCAAGCAGCCAGAGGCATCCACACGGCTCTACAGGCACATCCACAGGGCACATGGAGGTGCCTGCCAGAGCACACGGGGATGTGACCTGTGTACCCCAACATGGTCCAAATGGAAGGACCTCTCCCTGCTGGCCACATGCATGCACACACGTTTGTACACACACACACGCATGCAGAGGGGACAGCACTGGCTCTGCCTCTGTGCCTTGGGCTGACAGCCAGGAATCATGGTGTTGGAGGAGAAAAGGTTTCTCACACCTCCACAGGCAAAGCTGAAGGGCAAATCGCTTTTGATGAACCAAAACATTCCCAATTTCCTCCCTCGGGGAAAGCAGAAGGAGATTTTGCAATCCGCTGATCCCAAGAATTACCTAGGGGCAAAGAACACCCTTTCTCGGCCCCGCCGGAGCTAAGCTGTGAAGGGTTAAATATGCCCCTCCCTAAACAAGCAGAGATGCTGAAAAGGCTGGGGAATTGGGAGGGAAAAGGACAAGAAAAGGCCTGTGGGGTGTGGGTGTGCGATAGGGGCCCCTCCAGGACATGGGGGCCCCATCGGCAGCGGCCCCTCCAACCCCGAGGCCATGCCCCCC
>VXAD01003160.1:0-55776 GCA_013399195.1 Dicrurus megarhynchus
AAAAGGAAAAAAAAGGAAAGAAATTCCCAAATGACAGAACTCTTAAGAATTATAAAACTCTTGTATGTACAATATTTAAGTGCCAGGCCTGTTGCTAGAAATAATACAGCTAATTTGAACATATATGTGAAACTGAAACAATTAAACTTGTTGGACTGTGGTTTTTCAGAATTAATACTGTCTGTTATTATTTCTGTCTTAAACTACTTACTGCTACTGCACAGTATGAATATTATCATAGAATAATAGAATGGTTTAGGTTGGAAGGGACCTTAAAGTTCACCTAAATCCAAGCCCCCTGCCAATTTGCAGGGGTGCTTCCACTAGGCCGGGTTAAGCTCAAAGCCCCATTTCACTTGGCCTTGAACACTTCCAGGAATGGGTCATCCACAACATGTTCCAGTGTCTCACAACCCTCATGGTAAAGAATTTCTTTCTAATATCCAAACTAAACATATGCTCTTCAGGTTTTAAAGCCATTAACACTTTTCCTATCACTATGTGCTATAACATCTCCCCAGAGTCTGGTCTTCTCCAGGCTGAGAAGATGCCTGGAGAATTGTGGCTTTATTACAGGCCCCCTGTGCTACTCTGGGGGCTTGAACCATTATTTTTATTAGAATTGATGTGTGATGGTCAGCCACTGTTTATTGTTCTTCATTGTGGTGCAGGTAATAAATAGCTGATTGCTTTAATAAAGGCACACTTGAAATGACAAGAGCTAAATTTCAAAGCAAAATTAATTGGAGAAAGAATCCTAAACCCATGGCCAGTTACCCCACTCTGTATATTTATTGTAAATCACATTTCTTGCATATGTTATGATCCATGAACCAAATCCATGGGATGTATACGACTTAAGACAGATGTTATACTTGCTTACTGGAATATGTTATTGTGGTTATAAAACAATACCCTGAACATTAAGAACAACAGGATTATATCATGAAGTAATGAAGAGCTTTCGTTTGAAGTAAAATTCATTTTAAGGAAATGAGTTTGGGGGCTAGCACAGCAAGAACTCAGAAATGCAGTGCTAGCTTAGTTCTCTGGTTCAGAAACAAGTAAAGCAATTCAGGAGTGTCCTCCTGTGAAAATAGTTTACAGATCCTTCTGCACAACAGTTAACAACCAGGATCAGAAATGTGTGCAAATAAACTGCCAGCCACTACAAGTCTGCCATCCATGGCAGGGCATCTCAGACTCATAGCAGTGGTTATGCTGCTGTGCCTGTTAGAATAGACAGAAAAGAATGAAGAAAAAAATTCTTTTCCAACTAGTTTGTTTCAGTATTGCTACAAAGACTATTTTCCTGCCCTCAGGAGACGGCAAAAACTGTCAACAACTGGAATGCTTCAGAATTGTAAATTATCTGAATCACAAATATTTCTTTTCAAATAAAATTTAAAATGTTAAGTCGTAACTATAAAACAGAGCTATTTAAAGATGAATGTACTATACACACTAAAATATTGCCAGAGATAACTACTGTGTCCCAAGTCTGTTTAAAAGTCTAGAGTTCCTGGTAAAGAACTTGTACACAACTGAGGTACCTAAGTGATATTCTCGTTTCAGATTAATTATGCTCTTCATTCTCACCACCTCTACCAATTGATTTCCCTAAGTCCTTAGAAAACAGTAATTTTATTTTTTTACTTCTGTGAAAAGAAAGAAAAAGTACAATGAGAGTTATTTGCACTACCTATTTTCTGTGAAATCTAAACATCAAGCCTTAAGAACATTATATTGAATTTTATTTCATATAAAACTAAATTTTTAAAGGGGGGGGGTCGCAGGGAGAATGGAGCTAAAGCATTTAGGCTTCTAATTCCTATGCTGTCTTCTTACTTACCTATGACAATAACTGGGAAGAGAGTAGATAAGAGTTAGCAGCTCTTTGACATTTGCACATACTCTTCCATTACGTGCTAAAGGTCAAGGATGGCTTTCTGGTCCTCCCTCCACAAGCTTCAGCTTCCTTCAAGGCACATCTACCTGCTGTGGCATGGAGTCCTCCATGGGCTGCAGTATAGATATCTGTTTCTCCATGGTTCTCCAGGGGCTGCAGGGAGACAACCGGCTTCACTATGATGTCCTCCTCGGACTGCAGAAGATCCTCTGCTCTGTCAACTGGAGCACATCCTCCTCCTTCTTGTCTCACCTTAGTATCATAGAGAGCTGCTTCTCACACTTTTTTTCCTCACTTGTCACTGCCTGTTCATGTGTTTTGTGCTTTTTAAAATATATTTTCACAGAGACTGATGGGCTCAGTTACAAAAATGTGTCTTGCTAGAAAATTACATGCTATACAAAACCATGATTTTTTATAAAAGGATAGTGGAAGTACAAATATAGGGCTAAAGAACTGGAAAATCTACAATACCTCATTGCAATCTGTCCCCTCATTTTGCCTTCTTTCTCCTTAAGATCTGGAAGGAATACTTGGCATAAAACCCTGTTGTTTCAAGGAAAAGATTTTTTCAGGATTATAGAGTATGTGTTCAATTTTCTGTTGAGAAAAGGCACTTTGTCTTTTGTGATAAACGTCATTACCCAGTATATGCTACAGAATGTCACTAGTGACAAATTCTGACCAACAATAGCAGACCAAAATCTGGTTAGACCAAGCAATATACCTTTAGTGGCCAGGATAGAATCACAGAATCATAGAATCATAGAATCATAGAATCATAGAATCAGCTGAGTTGGAAGGGGGCCATCAGGATCACTGAGTCCAAATCCTGGTCCCGCACATGACCGTCCTCAAGAATCACATCATGTGCCTGAGAGCATTGTCCAAATGCTTCTTGAACTCAGACAGACTTGATGCTGTGGCCGCTTCCCTGGGGAGCCTCTTCTGGTGCCCAGCCATCCTCTGGATGAAAAGCTTTTTCCTGATATCCAACCTAAACATCCCCTGACTTGGCTTCATGCCATTTCCTCGAGTCCTGTCCTTGTAGCCCTCATTTGGATGTTCTCTAATAGCTTAATGTCTTTTTTTTGTTGTGGCTCCCAAAACTGCCCCAGCACTTGCAGCCCCAGTGAAGAACAGAGCAGGATGATCCCCTCCCTTGCCTGGCTGGCGATGCTGTGCCTGGTGAACCCCAGGACACGGCTGGCTCTCCTGGCTGTTCACGGCACTGCTGACTCGTGTTCAACTTGCCATTGACAAGGACCTCGGGTCCCTTCCTGCAGTGCTTTTCTCCAGCCTTTTGTTCCCTAGTCTATGCACACAACCAGGATTGCCCTGTCCCAGGTGCAGAATCCGGCACTCGCCCTAGTAAAACTTCGTATGTTTGGTGATTGCCCATCTCCTTTATTTGTCAAGGTCTCTCTGCAGGGCCTCTCTGCCCTCAAGGGAGTTAGTTGACAGCTCCTTCCAATTCAGTGTCTTTGGCAAACTTACTTAGTATACCTTCAATTCCTGTGCCCGGGTTGTTACTGAAGATGTTGAAGAGAACTGGCCCAAGGATGATACTATATAGCCACTGAAATTAGCCCTTCATACTTATTCCTGTTCCTTAGTGCAGAAATCACAATAAATATCTTCTTCGTTTCTTTTATATCCATGCAGAGATCTTTGGTTATGTTCATGCTTTTTATCCCAACAGCAGCTGACTTGACATTTACACACAGAGAACAGCACACTTTCCCTACTGTTACTAGACTTAACAATTTTGCAATCTGTGAATCAGTGACCTTTGCAACTAAATTCGGACCTTCAGCATTTCTCATAAAAACAGTAAAACGTCCTCAGAAGAACAGAATACGTTGCTGCATACTCTGTAAGACTACAGAATATATTATAATGGGTTAGCATTACAATAATTTAAGCACAGACCATATACTTTAGCAGGGAAAAAATTAAAATAAGAGCTATTTTACACAGCGACAGATCTGAGAAACAAAAAGACTAGGATCTTCCAAACTGATCCCTGCAGTATGAATATACTTGTAAGAATATAGAAGATTGTCTTGGTTTGAAAGACAGGTGTCTGCTAAGGAAGGCAGGAGCCTCCCTTGAAACGAGAAAAAATAAAAATGCAACCCCCTTCCCTCCGAATTATTATAATTTTGAAATTAGGGGCTTTCAGGCAAAGATATGAGAAATAGGAATAACAGTTCTTTACTACTATATATATATATATGTATAACAAGGCACACAAACAATAACTATGGCAGTAATAGCAAACAGTACCAGTAACCCAGTGCCAGCCTCCTCGGCTCCAGGCTCTTTCTCCGTTGGTGCAGTTACGGTCGCAGCCGGCAGCGGCGCTGGCAGCTCCCGGTGAGCAGGGCGGGTGCGGTGGTTCCCCNCTCCTCAAGAAACAAAGGGAAACAGAAGGGGAACCCCTAAAACCCCAACAAAGATAAAATATGTGGTTTTGAAAGGCTGTATCCTTGGTAGGCTAAATTGGATCTCATCCTGGAGACGAAAGATCAAGGAGCTCAAAGGGGAGATAGGGAGACATGTCCAGATAATGAGATATAGCAAAGCATTTTTAAAGATAATTAAGGATTCTGGTGGACTGGGCAGTGAGGTTAAATCTGCCACACTCATTCAGTTTGGAGGACTGAATTGACAAGGACTGCTAAACCATATCTGCTGCTGTATAAAGTAAAAGAGGTCCATCAATATTGTGTGGTTAGTGTGAACACTCTCACTCTCTATTGTAAAACTTTTAATAAGATATGAAATAGCCTTAGTAACAAAATGAAATAAAGCCGTTATATCGTCTTGGAATAGGGAAAATACATTCAAAATATTTTTTCCTTATGTTTTCTTCTTTTTTTTTCTCTCATAACAAGTGAATCATAATTTCAACCATTCTGGAATGTTTTCAACAGATGAACCCAGCATACTATTTTTATTACAGGCTTTTGCCCCTTACATGCTTCATTACAATTTCGTAATGTACTCCACAGTCATTAGAATTTTTTTATCTCTTTTCCAAGAGACACCTTTTAAAGGACTACTTAACTCATACTTAAATCATACTTCTCTTTGCTTTCTCAAAGCTTTTTGAGAGTGTTTGTTTTTTTTTTTCTTTGAATTGCAGCATTCCTAATGGCATCAGACCCACTACAAGCAGAAGTTAAAAATAAATCTGATCTCAAAGAGACTGTTAAAGCTAACAAACTGCCAGTCTTGGTATTCGTATGTTCCTAAATCCTTTTAATTTCGTGGTTGGTTCCTGAATCCTCAGTTTAATTAGAAAACATTGTATTTATAAAACAGACCTAATTCGATTGCCTCTGCAAATTCACCTTTATTTTATATGTCTGTACTTAGAAAAACCTTATTTAATTCAATCATTAAAAGTATAGATTTGACATCGTATGTGACCCTTTCATCTCTCTGAATTGTATTTCTTTTTGTGAGTTTCTCAGTTGCTTCAAATAGGGACAGATTCTTTTCAATTCATGTAGGATATTATCTGAAAATCTCCTGCCTGCTTTCTTCACTCGCTTTAATGGAAAGGTAAGGGAAATACATTCTGAATGTTATCTTTTATAGTCTACTTTCACCTACCAGTGTGTTTATATCTACTAGAACCAATTTCAGCTTGAAAGAACATATCAGAGAAAATCTATTTACTAAAATAGAAAAAAGAAGGCATAAAATTTAGAATCTAAAAAAAAATATATTAGAGCAATATCATTCTAGAGAATGTCATGTATCTATGAAAACTACAAAAACTTATATTTTCAAAAGCACTTACAAATAACCATTTTGCATCTGTTTTTTTGTTTGAAAGCTCTGGGACTTACCTGATTCCTTTTTGAGCTAATTTAGCTCACTAGTCTGGTAGTAAAGCAGTTTAAAAATATAGAAAAACCTATGGGGAACAGGACACCACTTGGCCCATATGTAGTAAAGTGTTAGGTCGGCCTTCTCTGTTGTAGAAGCATGTCTGTCGCATACGAAAATCAATGCATCTCTTATTTTAAACTTTCTCATGACTACTGAATACCTGAATCGTCAAGATGGTTGAAAACCAAACACCCAGCCTTCTAAGATACTCCCCAAACCATTGTAATGGAATAACTTTATCAGATGAAGACCTCACTGTGTAAAACCTGAACATGATGTCAAGGATGCTTTATTGAGGATTACCATTGTTTGGAATCGTCAATCCTTTACCCTGCCATGTAGGTATAGGATAAAAGTAAGTAGCCACAATGTTTTTACAGCTGTTACTGTGTTTGGGATAGTAACCATGTAGGGTAGTAAACAAAACTGTGATGAGTTTTAGTATTGACTTTATTACTTTTTCACTTTGAATTAACTGCTTTGCATTTCAGCTTACCCACCAGTAAAGGGAGAAGAAGTCTTCCTTCCTGCCCAAAGGACATTTAATTAGTGCCTCTGATGTCATGGATTTAAAAATGAAAAGAATCGTGATTAAAAGGAAGTATTGGCATGCCACAAGGTAACTGTAGTGATCTGTGTTCCCTTCCCAGCTTCACTGTGGTTGTAGAATTTTAATTAGCAGTTCCAAAAATTTGTCTTAGCATAGTCTGATGACATATCTCAATAGAGCAGGATGTGTGACCTAGAGAATTATAGAATCATTTACTTTGGAAATGACCATTAAGAACATTAAGTCCAAATGTAATTAGCAAATCCAACCATAAATAAATGTTTCACTGTTTGAAGAGAACACATGGTTTATCTGGGAAGTTTTGCAAGTATTTGTGTTATCACAAGCACACATGTCCAATGCATTAGATGGGAATATAATAAGAAACCTGTATAAATAAACAGAATGATACTCAGGGTAGGATATTTGCATGATTAGTCCTCCTTCCTGATTTCTTCAAATGAATTATTTTTATAAGTTAATTATTGCAATTGTTGCTCTTTTGACAGTCCTTAGTGTATTTTTTAAATAT
The DNA here is from genome assembly GCA_013399195.1 of Dicrurus megarhynchus. Lineage (NCBI taxonomy): Eukaryota > Metazoa > Chordata > Aves > Passeriformes > Dicruridae > Dicrurus > Dicrurus megarhynchus. The sequence goes on from VXAD01003160.1 coordinate 6,898, forward strand.
TTTATTGGCCTATGAATGCCGAATGGGTTCATTCACATAATTTTTCAGAAAAAGACCAAAATTTCTTGTTACTTAAGCTGCAAGCAGAAATATTTAAATTCTTCAGCCTTCTTTTTATTACCTAATTTATATTAAAAAATCACTGCACAATCTTGTCCCTTTAGGTCCAGCTGAGGTATCTCAGTTTATACCTATGGGGTGACATTAATATGGCTCACGTGATGCTGTCACACAGAACCCCTCAGTGCACAGCTATAGCATACAGTAATTACACCCAGCTGGACAATCCTACTGCTGACTGGGGATCACCAGAAGAGCAGAACTATAGAGATTTAATGGAGAGGTCTCTGGAGGGAGTGGCCTTCAGAAGACAGCAGAAATCCCATCTGTGTGTTTGTACAAAGAACTTAAATGCCATTTAAAATGCCATGAAAAGGGTCTTCAAATTTGTCTAGCTTTTTCTGCAGATTATATGCAAACTATATGCATTACATGTACAGTTTCACTGACATCTGAAATACAGCTGGGTTTAAGTGGACTGAGTCAGGGCTGGGAAGCAGTCAAATAAAGGTTTTCAGAAATACCTGACATCCAAGTCCTGCAGAAATTTATGTGGTTTTTACATCCAGATGCTTTTTAAAATAATGTGTGACCATTTAGACACCTAATATTTTTAATCTGGAATAGAAGGAAAATTTTAAAGAGTAAGACAAACTCATATCTTTTATAGCTTGAGTCTTTTTCCTAGTTTATTTCCTGTTTTCCAATTCATTTATACAAATTATATTATTAAGTAATGAGAACTCAGCTTGTATAAAAATATTTAATGCTCTACTTTCAAGTTAAGACTATATTTTTTCCTGGAACTGTTTCAAAAAAATGTCTATCTGGATTCTCTCTTCCCCATGCTCATTATTATATGAAAATATTTTTAATATTATATTTTGACCTTACATAGTGTAATTATATTCAGAATTCATTATATGCAGAATTAATTCAGAAATTCAAGGCTCTATTGTTAGATTGTTTACATGGTTTTCTGGTTATTCTGACTTCCCCTAACCACTCTTTTCAGCTATATATTTTTGCAGTAAGGTGTCACAGAGCTCTTTGAGAAGTTTTAATGTGAAGGAGAAATAATATGCAAAATACATGTGACATACTCCACATATTTAACTTCAGAAAGTTACAGTATGCTTAGAGATGAAATAAATAAACTTAACACAGCATTTCTAAATCTCAGAAAACTATTACCTGAACTTTGATTCAGTTTGCAGGACTCTGTAGATATGCAAATGTGAAGTCCAAGGAATAGAGCAGAAAGTGTATTAGGCAGGGGTGCAGAAGATTGCTCTGGAGGGTGATGTAAGCAAGATTGCATCCTATAAAGATATCAGCTGGCTCTACTGATGCAAATGTTGAAAATATGTGCCACCAGCCTAATTTTTTGGAGAAATTTGAGCCTGTATATTCTTGGGGACTTGCAGATGTGAATGAATCTGTCCTTTGATTTTTTTTGTTTTTAATGTGTCTGACCTGACCTGGTATTTTGTACTGTACTGTATAGTTTTATAAACTGATATGTTTCAATTGTTTGAAAGCAGTAGTTGAAAGTTAGGTTGGAATTATGAGCTGGCTGTCAAAATAATTAATTTTCCATTTTAAGCAAAATATCAATAGAAAAATTCAATCCACTCGTATGATACAGATTCATTTTGAATTTACAGGGCAGTTTGCATTAGTGGTGGTACTGCATGTGCAATAAATAGGACTTGCTTGGTTTCTAATGATGATAGTAGTCCTCTGTGCATTAGTATGAGAATTGTATCTACCATCATTATTCTGCTATTATTATTGTGCTGTAAAGGAAAAATAGTTTTGCATTAACCAAGAAGTAAAATGCATGTATTTAACATCATTCTTGAAGGTAGTCCTCAAATCTGAAAATACCTCTCAGAAGCTGCATCAAACAGGAAAGCTAGACAGATGGCAGAATACAGAACCTGCCATTTAGGATCGAGTACAAAATAAAACCCAAGAAATTCTCCATGGATGCTGAATAAGTACAAAGGCACCATTAATTAAGGTTGAAAAATAGTCAATGTGAAACTTGTTAGATGAATAAAAAACTATGTTAAACAAGAGTCTAAAGTGCCAAGTGTGCTACAAGGCATTATTGTAATTAACATAATTTCTAGCATGAAAAAATACTATTTTTATCGTAGATTGTTTTAGAGTGCACAACAGTTTGAAAAAAATGGGTTTTTTTTAATATCTATAATAACCGTCTAGAAGAGATACTGTAAACGAGTCTTTGAAAACAATGTTATTTTAAAGGTTAATTAAATTCATAAATACTTCACATGAAAAAATTTATTCTGCTGTTAATCCTGAAGACTCTTAAAGGAAAATGTTCTTGTTGCACTTTCTTCTCACTAGTACAGGAGCACAGTCTTACCTGCCTGCTAATGCTTTTTCATGTTCCCAATGCATGGCCCAGGTATCCTTATCTCCACTACCAGCATGATTTCCATATCAAGTGATGAGAATTTCTGTTCATGATTGGTGAAATTAAACATCATAGCATTCATGTGAATTCAATTTGAAGTTTTTTTCAAAAGAAATTTCTTCCTTCCTAAGTAAAGCCATTGGCCCCATCAAACCTACTAAGTTTTTCAGGAAGTGAAATAATACGCCTGCGCTCTAAAATTTCCTTCATCTTTTTTTCATCAGAAGAAGAAAGCTGCTGTTTTCTTCTTATTATATCATGTTAGACTTATTTTAGTCTAAATAGTTATAAACTTTTGCATTTATATTTATAGCTAATTACTTTCACAGTGTCCTATAGCATATGTATTAAAAAAGTCCATGTGCAATAATATTTTTATCTTATACAAAATTAAAATAAACCCAACTATTAAAACTGATACCAGCAACTGATGTCTTTAAGCCTGCTGCTGGAGGTTTTTCCCAGAACAATGTGCAGTTCTTCCCAATTATATTTTTCCCTCTGACTGTTTCGTGTAACAGTGGTAATTCAATACACTTGTCTCAGCAAGAAATTTATATTTCAGGATTTTCTCAGACTTTTTGCTTTCTCCTTTCCTATTAGACATTGAACAACACTTACTGGGAAATAAAAATGGTGAATGTAAAAATTCAGTTTATTTCTTCCATCAAAATTAAAATGTTTTTCTGCTTTTTGAATTTTCCTGTCTGTCACTGTGTTTGAGTGGAACATAGGTAAGATTTAATCTCTGCAAGATAAAAAGGGAATAATGGAGCAAAGTTTCACTGACTCCTCTTGCTGAGATTATCTATTTTTTTTTTCAAGACATGGGCAATTAGAAGGTGCTTTCCAAGTGGAGTCATTTACATGACTCATGGAACAGTTTCCTGTCACACAGACATCCTAGGGTTATTTTTCCTTACTTACAGGGATTGCCTGGACTAGAGCTGCATGTTGGAAGATTTAAAACAGGCTTTCTGGAAAACCTATGCTGTTCTTGGACCCGGTGGCATTTAGCACAGAGGGACAACCACCTACTAATAATGTATTTAAATACCTGTGTGTTTGGGTTTTTTTACAGAATCTGTTTCTGCTTGGGCTCAGTGCCAGACCAGTGAGCCCATCATATAAAATATGCACTACACTCCCTACCCTACAATTTCAAAATCTTCTACAGATGAATAAGCTTCTCCTTTTTTTCCTTGATCTGCTTAAACATTTCAGATCTAGTTCTTACTACAGTTACCTGCGACTTTGGCTGGAACATTGTTGGAATGAAGACTGCATGGTCTTATTCTGAGCTTCCACATGAGAAACAACAGCTGCTTCACGTTGTTACTTTCTTCTCCTGGAACAAAAATCAAATCAAAAAGATATAATCCTCTCATGTACTTCCAAGTGAGATTCAGCATGTCGATAGTGATCCGTGTGGCTGTCCTGGAACTGTGTCTTATCATGGCCCTTGACACCTAACGTAATACCCAAGCTTGAAGTTTACAGATTTACAATCCTGAACCATACTGAGCGTTCTCAGTGAAATAAAGTTCTCCCACTGCCTTGATGCAACTGATGGTTAAAAATGCAAAAATATGTCTTGAGTGCTTTGAAAGGAAGGGAGTAGAATACAAGAGGAATCAATGGAGTGGTTCTTCTCTGAGGGCTCATTTGGCAAGAAAATCAATATTATATAAGACTTTGAAGCGGTTGTCTTTTCCTACACAATCTGTAAAAATTTGCAGTGGAAAATGTGCCATAAATAGGGATTGTGATAATATGTCATATATGATTTGTTCTCAAGAACAAGGCAGTTAGAAAACATATATACTCAACCTCGAAAAACCCAAGAACACAAAGTAAACGTGTTCCTTACTCTGCCAAAACCAGGAGCTGAATTACCAAGGAGAAAGAACTGTTAGGTTAAAGGGAAGAATTGATATATGGATTGCTGTTGAAACCAACAGCAAAGTTCCCATCAACTTGTGAAGTACAAAATCATACCTTCAGTGTTTAAAGTTTTCTCCCACTCCTTAGTTTCATAGAAAACCTGTGGGAAAGGAGTTGGTGTCAATTTCCCTGAAATCCAATGAATTATAGTCATGAAGAAATGCAGTTCATGTTGCCCTGAGCCAATGAGAGATGCTCATTTCCAGTATGATTTTTTTTTTAATATGTCCAAAATGTAAAATATATTTAGAGTGAAGAGTTTAAATAACCCAGAACTTAGGGCATGTACACAAATATTTTTACACAGTCTTCTAATGGTGGCATGTTACTGCTGGGGTAGAGTATTACCCTGCCAGCATGTGAATTGACTCTATTGTAGTCATGTTCAAATTTGCTAATGGTACAAATTTTTTGCTGAACACACTTTAGCAAGCAAGAGAGCCTCTTAGTACTTAGTTGCCATGAGTCCCAGAAAGAGACGTATGAAGTGATGATGTGCATTCTGCTCTGAAGAGAGATGTAAAACTTATTTCTGGGGTTACGCCCCTCTTGGTACAGAAAGTGCACAGAGATGTGTGAAGCACCATCTTTACCCTCTTTGAATTCACTGGTAAAGTTGAGACAGAATTTGCCTCAAGGTTTGTGCAAAAATACTCTTTTTATGCAACTGTTAACCAGACAATATCTCAGGGAAAATTTGCAGTGGCAGAAAGCAAGCCTTTCCTGGGAAACCTGCCGAAATTGTTCAGAAGGTATTCCCATTCACTGTTGCTAACCTCTGCTGTCTAGCGGTCAGAAATGTTTGGGACCATGTTGAAATAATTATAAACAATATACTGATGCTGCAATGTTGAGTAAACATAGGTATTTTCCATAGCTGCCATGGAAAAATATTTCTATTGGTAAAAATGAGCTTATTTTAAAAAATAACAGCATGGTAGGAAAAAAAAATTACATCAATAGAATGAAGATGCCTTGAATTCTTATTTTTAAGTCACACAGAGTGAACATTTTCTAAACTAGATTGTGAAACTTGTTAGGAAGTAGTCATACATTCCACATGACTGGTGCATAAGTTCATGTTTCCAACTTATTTAAAACACCTTATTAAAACAAAAATTTTCTGCCTTGTGCAAAAAGTAGCCCATTAGTAATTTTATCAAAGGTAGGATTCTATCAAGTATTCCTGCAAGACAGTAGTATTACCATGAAAAGCCTTTTGGCATTGATTTAACTACAGGAAACTTGAGAAAGCAGAAGAGTGTAGCTATTTTCTCTACTCACAAGGCTTTCCCTGCTGCAAGTTGTACTTACTACTTGCTATTGCTGCTGAAAGATTGTCTAAAGAAAACTTGTCAAATAAGAATATTTTAATATAAGCCACTGTAAATACCAATCCAGTTCCAGCCAATTTTAACTAGAAAGTATGAGACACATGCTCTAGTTGCATATTCTAATGCATAGATGGACTATAGCATCACTAATAAATTGAGACTCTGGCTATAGGAGTTAATGCAGATGAACTTCAGGCAAGGAAAATATTAGAGAGCTAACTGCAGTCCCTCGGCTTTACAAGAAATTATGTCCAGTAATACCAACCAGAAATATATATAGGTCCATTTTAAAATGAGTTGCATTTATTGTCCTCTTTTCTTCCTATATGAAGGAACTGTATTTTGAACCAATCTCCAAAATGGCTAAAGACCTCAGGATGCCTCCAATTTTTTTCTCCCAGAAACAACCATCTCAAAACCTCTTTAAAGCTGACTTTTTCCGTTAAGATGCCGTATTTTAAAATAGCATCTTGTCATTTAACAGGGTATTCCGAATATCATTTACAAATTTAGACTAAAAGTAACACTTTTCCTAGTAATATTTCTTTTTTACAGCACAGTGCTAACGTGGGCAGCGAAGAAGCGAACAGACTGCAGCTCTTTCTGGCACATCTTGAAAAAATGCCATTGCTTATGTTCTAATCATTCACTTCACCAAAATAACTAACGATGAAGAAAAGGTTGTGAAGACATTACTAGTAGTATCATATGGCAATGTGTGGGTGAGATTTATCAAGTAGAATTTGTATCACATCCATGATACTTGGCAAACAGCAAATTAAGTTTGTTTTTCAGATCTCAGAGTGATGTTAGATGTCAGTAATTTAATAAAAGGATAATGAGAATGATATTTTTTGACTCGGTGAATGTGAAACTTAATTACACCCCTACCATGGACATCTGAAAAATATGGATAGACAGTGGCTGGATTTAGAAAAAAATAAAGAATTATCACAGTTTAAAGAAACATATGACTATAAACACTTCGCTAATGGAACATAGCCTATTCCTTGGCTGAAATGAAGCAGATAGGACATATTGAATGTTTTTTGTGGATCAAACATTTATTTTCTAAAGTGGTGCTGACATATGGTGAACCCACCATCTTAGATATTGCACGGTAGGTAAGGGTACATAACTTGGTAAATTTTCCTGAGGAATCATCATCCAAGGGGATTTTCCCCCACATCTGTGAATATGTGCCTACCTTTTTCACAATACTTTTGCAACAACATTGTTTGGCCTGATAGGCTGGGGTGAAGTGTAAATTATCAGCAGCAAGGTGACTGGCCAGGGTAATTTGCTTAAAGGGATTTTGATCTACAAGATATTTTGAAGGTCTGTTTCAGCCCTGTTTGTCAAACACAGCCTTTAAATGGAGCTAAACAATTTGTCAGGCTGTGGATCATATGAAAAACTGTTTCTGGTGTCTGTACTGGGCCATATGCTCTTTATTCTCTCCCTCAACTTCTTCATCACCACCTCTCATCTGTTTCACTCATCATGAGCTACGTTCAAGGTCCACAGGATCACTTTCACAGTATCCTGAGGCCTGGTACAATGAGAATTATGGATATAACCCACCTAGGATGAATTCTCCAGTTTGGATAAAATGTATTGTGTACACAAATCCAGTGAGAAGGTGTTCTACCTTATCCCCTGAAGAACCTTCACTAGTACTAGTATTCTATATAAACCATATTTAAGTCTGAAATAAAAACTTTTTCTGAGAGAGTCTGAGAGAGTTGTATGAAACATAGAGATTTGGCATATGCAACTTTGAAAATCAGAGGAAAGAGGAAATTGTAAGAAGTTTGTAATTTTACTGGTTTTAATTTAAAATTCCATGCACTTTTCAAAAAGTGTCAAGCTCAAATGCCCATCAACATATTTTAGTCATCTGTAAGCTGTTATTAATATATAAAGTGTTTCAAATCCAAATAATTTCAAAACTTTCCCCAGATTTTATATGATTTATTACTTCTGGCATATATTAGATATTAGGAAGAAGTTCTTTACTGTGGGGGCAGTGAAGCACTGGAATAGGTTGTCCAGAGAAATTGTGGATGTCCCATTCCTGAAAGTGTTCAAGGTCACATTGAACGGGGCTTTGAGCACAAAAAAAATGAGACTCTTGATGGTTGTGAAATAAAGTTTGAATACAGAAGAAACTCAGATTTAAGTACAGGAGCAAGTTTTCTCTCAGTCATTGGTGTAAATTCAAAGTTATACAAAATTGTAATCATTTGTGATTTTCACTGCTATAATAGAAAAACTAATGAAAACCATGCAGAACATATCAAATTTTAAAAGATATGAGAACTACAACATAAAACACATGGGATGAGTTTCAACATGGGAGACCATCAAACAGGAAAACTCTGTATTTCAACACTTTATTGTGTCATGAACTGACAAAGAAGAAGGCAAACATGATTCAGGGCATTATTTACTGTAGTTCAGCCTAGCCATTAGTAGTAACTGGTGTTTTAACTAATGTAGATGTACCACACATATTTTCCATTCACTGAAAGATTACTGTTTACAATGAATAAGCAATGAGGATCAAAATTTTTTGAAACCATCTTATAAATGTAAAGTATGTAATTGTAAATTGTCTGTGATTAAAATACTTATTCCACCTTGGTGAGGGACAAATAAATGCTTCTATATCATTATTGTTTAAAATTGTATAAGCCAATGTTTTATCCTGAAAATATATCATATAGTTTTTTTCTATTTATAGAAGAAAATATTCATAGAAATACAGCACATGAGAAATAAGTTATTTTAATTAAACAAATTAAATGAAAATATTCTGCAAATAAAATAAAATTTAAAAAAGCTGTGTTTTAAATATGATGTAGGTATTAAAATAAAATTTTCCCATGGTTGTACCAGATATTTTGCACAGGAAGAGAGCTATTTAGCATTTCAGTCTTTTCTAAGATGTTAATTATCTGCTGTGCTGATCCTGGCTGTCTGTGGCGGGGGAGGTGCCTGGGCATGTGTGGAAGGGGATGCACATGAAGGGGAATGTGTGTGTTTGCTTAACTATAGAATTATTTAAAAATTATTGTATTCAGAAACTTGAGGATAATAAATTACTACTTTTTATTACTGTTTTCCATGGAAAGTTTATTGCACCAAGGACTTCAGTTATGATTAACACTTAAATACAAGCTGGTCAACTCAATATCCCCAAATCAATTTGTCTTATTGGGGAATTAGCAGAATCAGTCCTAGAGTGAATGGAATCACTCCTTTTCAGGTTAATAGGTATCCTCTTCCCCTCATGGGTTATTTTGGACTAATTTGGCATATTGATATGTTTCATTATACAATTATAAAAAACCATATTTTTGCTTCTTGAAATCCAAGACTCACTGAAGTGAGAAGGGGTTTATCCAATTAAATGGAGAAGTCTGCATCTTAGGTAGTTGCTCTCAGCTTTTGTTTATAGTTAATGAAAGAAAACAGTTGCAATATGTGATTCAAATGAATTAAGATATCTACTTAAGATGAGATAAATCACAGCCTAAAAATTCCTGCTACTCTGTATTGATTATAAATAAATCCTTGAGTCAATACACTAAAGAGACAAGCAGACTGCCTATGTCTGAAGTTAGATGAGAAGTTGAAGGCTTTTCACTAATTATTACACTTTGTAATAAGCTATTTGCTTTCTCTGAGCAGAAATTCCTTTGGATTCTTTATAATCTCTGTTTTTCTATTTTTTTTAATCTTAGTTTGGATAAAAAAAAAAACCCAAACAACAAAAAAACCCATCTTGCTCACCTATTTTGGACTCCAAGTGAGTTTAGATTGAGGTAGTCTGAATTTTAAAAATTCCTTCTTTGCTTTCCCCTTCTTTGTTTACCAAATGTACAGTTTTACTCTTTTAAGTATAACTTTTTAAATTATTTGCTCTTTGAAAGAAATTACAGAAGCATATTTGCAAATCCATTTCACTATTGTAACTGAGTACTTGTACTGAGTACAAGTATTATAATGTGTCATATATGAAATTCTAGAGATCATGAAGGTTGTTTACTGAAATACCTTACAAATAATCAATCAAATACTGTATTAGTTTTTCCTTTTATAATGAAGATATATTTTAATATTAATCCTATAAATTCATTCAGATCTAAATATATGCAATACACCACATGTGTATAAATGCAAATACTTTACCAACTATCATATTATATATTCTTTAAATTGATACCAGTATTGATTTCAAATTAAATAAATCATAAAAATAATTTGCTTAATGTTCTATAAACTCTTTAATAACACTCCTTAATTGGATATTTCAAAATGGTTTTAAAGTTGTGACTCTTCACCTTGGAAAAGAGAAGGCTGTGGGGAAAAGGATCAATGTATATAAATATCTCAAGGGAGGGTGCAAACAGGATGGACCCGGGGTCTTTTCCGTGGTGTCCAGTGACAGGACCAGAGGCAGAAACTGAAACACAGGAGCTCCTCTCTGAACATCAGGAAACCCTTCTACACAGCAAAATTCTTATCTTCTTGATTTCTATTCATATTCTGCAATAGTTCTATGAAAAGAGCATTTATTAATATCAGTGGGAGCCCTGTATACAGGGCAGCTGCAGAATATACCATTAAGAACTGCAGTGCAGATTGGAGAAGGGAATTTTATCCTTTGTTAAGGTCTACACTGCAGCATTTCTCACCATTTAAAAGAAACTTTCAAGTGAAATTATTTCACTCTTGTCCTGATTTCTGTCATTGTCTATTTTTTATCAGTGCATTAAATTTAGCCCTTTCTCTCTACAGTTTCATTTTTCTTCCCCTCTTCTAATGATCAACTTTTTTCTGTTCTCTATCGCATACAAAACTGCAGACCAATAAACAGTGGTCAATCATCTTTGATCCCATTTGAAAAAACAGTAACTTAAAGCTCTTCTATTTCACTGATTCTCATAAATCTCATGTTTAATTTTTTTTTTTTTGTATATATTACTGCACTTGCTTGTCATATTTTTGGAGTATGGTATAGCCTTAAATAGGTATTACTATAAAAACTGCATGCTATCTATTCTGATGAAAAGTTTAAAAGTATTATTGTAGACTAGAAAAATTCTGAGATAACCCATAGATACTAGACTCTTCAAACTAGAAAAATTACCTCTGCCTCATCCTAGTCTATATAAAACTAATTTCATATTGTTAACTGAGGAAAAGAAAAAAAAATTCACTCCTTTTTCGTCTTAAGGATTTAATAGAATTATAACTTGTAAATTAGAGCAAAATTTGGCACTACGAAGTAACAGCAGAAGAGTTAGAATGAGAAGTGAACCTATAGGAAAAAAAATAAAAGGTTTAAATAAGGGACTCGTAGGTAAAACTCCAATCTATACAATTACATTGTTGAGAAGAGTGGAAAAGAAATCCAAAGATACTTAAGAAAATGTAAGCCTTTAAAAGAATTGGAGTCTATATTTGAGAGAATATGAAGTCTATATTTCATAAGTCTTATGTAAGAAACTCAAAAAAGAGACTTAAAACATGTCTTGAGATTAGTGAGAGATCTTTGGAAGGTATTTAGAAACTCAGTAAAGAGTGTTATAATAGTAATCCCCAAAAGTGAGGGAAAGGATATTAAGAACCTGATTTAAAGTTAGAGAAAGTAGTTTGTTTTTTGATAAGATACAAAATAGTATCAAATCTTTGTCATACATCCAGAAAAAAAGGAAAATTAAATCGGAAGAGATCTGGCAGCAAGGACACACCTAAGCATCCACAACTAATAGCTCTAAGAAAAAAATTATTTTGCAAGGACCCAAAAAGAAGGAGTGGAACTATCAAAGAAGAAATTAGAATTCAAAGAAAAACATATCTTGTATAGTGAAGATCTTTCATGGGTGAAGCTGAAATGCTGAAGCTGTAGCTGTAGTGTAATCTAATGGGATTGTCTTAGACACAAGTGGAATTCTTAGTATTCATAAAATGTATCCTAGCAAAAAGGATAAGGAAATGTCAAAAATTATACTAAGGTTTTAGAAGAAAGAAAGGATTATTTGAGCATAAGTAGACTTCAGATGATACACTGAGGAAATTATTCTGTCTCAAAATACTAAACAATTGTAGAATAAATGTGCCAAAACACAGTTAAGAAATTTATGCTTCCCAGACAAAAGGCCAGTAGGAATTAGTAAAGAAATGATTGATTATGGTTCTCAGAATACATAGTTTTATGTCAGTACCTAAAACACATGTGTATTTCTTACAAATATTTATTAAAGTTGCTGAAAAAAACATTTTATATTCAAATGTGGCTTCTGAGAAGAATAAACCATGGCCTTCCTTCTGCATTTTTTTCTCTATCTGTACCTATCAAAGCAGAAGAAAAAATTAGGCCCATGGAATATAAAATCTTCTAAAAAAAGGACTTGGTTTTGATTTTGCTGTTGATCAGTCAATTAACTACTCATTTTTCTTAATTAAAGAAAAAAAAGGGCTATTTAAAATATCAAACCAGATGAAGAGTTCTGAGTAGGTAAAATCTTTTCAGGAGCTTATATTGTCTAACATTAATTAAACTGCTTAATATGAAATACATTATACTTTTAATGTATACAACAATGTATGCAACAATAAAACTGTAAACCTGAGACTTGAAAAAAACATAAAAAAAGAATTCCCTTCACTCTGGAAGACTGGTGAATGATTAAATCTTGGACAGATGTGTATGGTTGGTTCTGGATAGATGCATGTTGTTTTCGAAGTTCTCTAAAGCAACTTGGCATGAATCAGCTTCATTCCAGTAGCCAAATAAATAATATCAGCATGAGCAGGTCAATATATTTGAAGTCACAGGCTTTAGCTGCTGCAGATCGTCAGATGTTCATCCTGCTGGCACAGCAAAGCAGCCAAACATAGGAAGCCATGTCCAGAATACAATATTTTAGCAGATCTAAGCCTAAGATGACATTCCTTGCCTCTTAGCAAAGCCTGTCAGCCTGAGTACAATGACAGTGTCATTGCTTTTAGTATATCCATAGCACTATACTTCTAGCAATTGCTGAAGACATTTTTGTCAAATACAGTTCATGTCATTAATTCTTGCTTATAGGCAACATCAACAAGCAGCAGGCTGATGCAAAGCACCTAAACACGATAATATGCATTCATGTAACATTTTTCTTTTCGTGTCATGAACAATGCTGTACTAAGTCTTCAGAAGAATCACACTGAACTAGATAATATCAATCCAAAGTAAAACTGAGCCAATTAAATCACAGAAAAATCTGAGGCTATGGAGCAAATCAATTGCAGAGAAAATTAGAGCTTAGGAACTTTGAATTTGAATAAACAGTCTCTCAGCAACAGTGGAGATGGTATCTTTATTCTGTTAGAATGTTTTTATGCAATTTCTTCACTGTGAGAGTTGTGAGACACTGTAACAGGTTGTCTGGAGAAGTTGTGGATACCCCATTTCTAGGAGTGTTCCAGGCCATGTTGGAGGGGGCTTCGAGCAACCTGGTCTAGCGGAAAGTTTTCCGAATACAGCAGAAGAGTTGGAACTAGATGACCTTTAAGGTGTTCCTTCCAACCCAAACCATTCTATGATTCTATGAATCATTTTGCAAGAGTGGATGATGCTTTAAAAATACTAAAATAAAAGAAAGGTCTGCTAGGTAGAATTACTTCACATCAAAGGTCAAACACAAGGACAGAAGGCAATTTCTCAGCAGAAAAGAAAGGTTATTGAATAATAATGTTGTGAATACAAAGTACAAGCTCTGTTATAATGGCAGCTATATCAGAGCAGTAGATGAGGCATGGAAAAGGGTGCTATAGAGTCTGAACAGAAGAATATTTAGTAGTTTCCAACAACAAAGAAAAACATATGCTTTTCCAAGGTGACCCCAGGATCCATGGCAACATGGGCAGTTCAGTCTCTAAGTAATGTGTTTCTATATGGCATAGACAATGACATGAGCATATCTGCCACATTCAGACTCTTGTAAGCACAGATCTCAGCTTTCAGAGTTGCAGCACATATAGAAACAGTAATGCAACACATAGAGGCAGCTCTGATTTGTGTGGTATTGGTTAGGTCTTCTGTGCACACTCTACGGAACCCATTCAAAGACCTTGGGTCTGATCATAGACACAAACTGCAAAGAAAAATAATCTCTTCTCTGTTTGGCATGCACGCCCACCCTCTTAAACATGCAGAAAAAAATTCTTGCATATTTACAAAATATTTGCTTCTTCATGATTTTCCTGCTAGCAAAGATTTTGGCAACTAATTTCAGTGAATGCAACATATCCGTTCTAAACCTGTTATTTTCAGTAAGTAGTAACAATAGCATCATACAATCAAGGACTAGTTTGGGTTGTAAGGAACCTTTAAAAATCATCTAGTCCTATGCCCCTGCAGTGAATAGGGACATCTTCAACTAGATCAGCTTGCTCAAAAGCCCTGTCCACCCTGAATGTTTCCAGGGATGGGGCAGCTACCACCTCTCTGGGAAAACCGTTCCAGTGTTTTACCTCTCTCATTTTAAAAAAATTCTTCCTTACATCTAATCTGAATCTATTCTCTTTTAGTTTAAAACCATTATCCCTTGGCATATCACTACAGGCCCTGCTAAAAAGTCTGTCCCTCTCTTTCTTACAGGCACCCTTTAAATATTGGAGCCTTCTCTTCTCCAGGCTGAACAACCCCAACTGTCTCAGCCTCTCCTCCCTCATAGGAGAGGTGTTCCAATCTCCTGATCATTCTCGTGGCCCTCCTCCACAAGACACACTCCAAGAGGTCCAAGAGGCCTTTCCTGTACTGAGGACTCCAGGGCTGGATGTAGTACTTGAGGTGGAGTCTCATAGGAGCAGAGCAGAGACCTGTTTACGTCCCCCGACCTGCTGGCCGCACATCTTTTTATGCATCTCAGACATAACAACAGTGTTGTTACTCCTTTGCTATGAAAATAGAGAAGCATTTTAACTTAGATCTTGATAATATTCATGTTACTTTGTAGCTCTACTGTCTTTAAATTTTTTTTTTTACATAATTAGTTAAAATTACGTCACTGAGCTTGTATTTGAAATTCTCATTGAGTTACATAGATGTTGTCATTAGATTTTTTTCACTAAAGAAGATCAGAAATCTGAATGCAGAGGATGAATTTACCCATCAAAATGGTACACAACAAAAAATAAATCCCCAATAGATGCTTCAGGACCCAAGTGTTCATGCAAAATTAATTAAGGTTGAGTTGCATAAGGTGACCATAGAAAGACACCCAAAATCACAAACACCTGGAAAATTACTTTTCAACACATATTATCCATTAAATTATGTATCTTATATTTAAATGGTAAATACTTTAGAAGTTATTGCTAAGGTAAGCCAGAAGACAGATTTTAAAAGTGATTGACAGACAAATACCTGTACATCTGAAAACAATATATATTCAGTTGTTAATTATTTGGCATTTGCTACTGCTTATTATTTTTGCAAGTTTTTTTTTATTATTTTATTTGATTTCTAAATTATGTTTATATATGTATATATAAATATATATATATATAAAAATATAAAATTCTTTTACTTAATGAAATGTTCTCCTTCACACAGCTTCTTTGCTACACAAACCAAACTCAATTCTTCCTCAGCTCAGCCACAACCCAAATATATTTTAATTTGGTTTTAAGAAAAACAAGCAGTTGATTCTGAATATGTCAAAAAGGAAAGAGATTTTTTCCCCCNGTTAAAATTACGTCACTGAGCTTGTATTTGAAATTCTCATTGAGTTACATAGATGTTGTCATTAGATTTTTTTCACTAAAGAAGATCAGAAATCTGAATGCAGAGGATGAATTTACCCATCAAAATGGTACACAACAAAAAATAAATCCCCAATAGATGCTTCAGGACCCAAGTGTTCATGCAAAATTAATTAAGGTTGAGTTGCATAAGGTGACCATAGAAAGACACCCAAAATCACAAACACCTGGAAAATTACTTTTCAACACATATTATCCATTAAATTATGTATCTTATATTTAAATGGTAAATACTTTAGAAGTTATTGCTAAGGTAAGCCAGAAGACAGATTTTAAAAGTGATTGACAGACAAATACCTGTACATCTGAAAACAATATATATTCAGTTGTTAATTATTTGGCATTTGCTACTGCTTATTATTTTTGCAAGTTTTTTTTTATTATTTTATTTGATTTCTAAATTATGTTTATATATGTATATATAAATATATATATATATAAAAATATAAAATTCTTTTACTTAATGAAATGTTCTCCTTCACACAGCTTCTTTGCTACACAAACCAAACTCAATTCTTCCTCAGCTCAGCCACAACCCAAATATATTTTAATTTGGTTTTAAGAAAAACAAGCAGTTGATTCTGAATATGTCAAAAAGGAAAGAGATTTTTTCCCCCTTGGATCAGTTCTAAAATGTATTCAATCATTATGCATACTATAAATATAAAAGTGGAACCTAGCAGTAGTAAGGACAGAATTAAATTGCAGGGTGCCATGTGTGGTTCTGTTTATAGCTGCATTCATATTGATTACATGTAATTTTTATAGCAGACCTCTTTTAACTGCATAGGTGAAGATGCCAATTAGGTGTCTGCTGTTCTTCTTTATGTTGCTATAAGATATCCAGGGTATTTAGGTTTTCAAAGAATTCTTTCCATTCTCTTACCCTTTTATCCTTCATATTAAATGCTAAATATTCCATAGCAGTTGAAAAGTGCATATGAACTTTTGTGGGTTTTTCCCTAGTAGTTTACAAAATATCTAAAAATGTGCTCATATGAATGTTAGTTAAAAAAAAAAAAAATCAGGAATGGTTGCTGAAAGATTTTTTGCCCCTAAAGGATGCACACCCAGCAGTAAAATATCAAAATTCTCAGATAAATTGATTAGTAAACTTCATACCTTACTCATGATGAGGATAGAGCCAGAGGAGAATCATGTCTACTTGCATATAAACTTGAAAGCTTTAGAGAGTCTTTATTAATAGTGTCCTCATTGAAATTAGTCAGTACAAGTACTTTCTCATAGTCACTTGCGCTGAGCAATTCTACTTTTATTGTCAGCTCAGGTGTCAGCCCCATCTTAGAGATTTTCAAGTTCCTGTGTGTTAAATCCCCACATATAACATACACTGCTTGTTTGAGGCAGTGTAACTTATAAAATAAAGCCGTAGAAAGATGACATCCAGAGGGAAAGATAGCTAAGAGATTTTTTTTAAGAGATCCAGATAATAGTAGCATTTCCAGTTCAGCTGGAAGATCTTGTGTGTGTGTGTGTGTGCGTGTGTGTGTGTGTGTGTGTGTGTTTTTGAGTGCATGCAAAGCTTTTGATGACAGTTATTTATTTCTACATTATCTATACCACAAAAATATAAATTCAAAGAAGCGCTGAAACAACTATTCCACAGGAATATAGATTGGAAAAAAAATGTGGCTTAGGTCTGTGAAGTCCACTGAGAGAATTTTTTCTCTGTCTAATTTATCTAGGAAACACCCAAATATTGAAACATATGTGTTATAGAGAATTTTAGAGCATGTGAAAGCGTGTTTTGTTTCCTAATAGCACAGATCTCTTGGAATTGTCTGGAGCTTTTATTAAGAAGATTTTTGCAAATATGTTAAGAAATGGTTTTTTTCAATTCCTCAGTCAAAACTGTGAGTCTAAGTATGCATATATATTCCTCATAGCTCAGTCCCTCTGAGTGTTTTAATCATTTGTCTTAGCAAATAAAACAGACACTGTTAGGGGTATTCTGAGCCCAAAATCTCTCCTTCTCCATAGGTTTATACATAGATATTCTGTAGATATAGGTTTGGGAGTTTTGGGGTTTTTTCACATTGCTGGCAGTGAATTTCTAATCTATTGGAAATATTGTACTTTAAGTCCCAGCTTCCATTTCTCCTGATATATTTGTATAGTCCCAGCTTCCATTTCTCCTGATATATTTGTATATTTTGTTATTGACATCAAGACTGATACCTAGTGTATATATATATATCTTCTCCACTGAAAAGGTGAAAGTCCCAAATGCTTTCTTTCCTTCAGTCTTTACTAGTGAGACCAGTCTTTGGGAATCCCAGGTCACAGAAACGAAGGGGAAGGGCTGGAACAAAGAAGGTGTACTCTTGCTGGAAGATGATTTTCCTTGACAGCCAATCTAAATCTCCCCTGGCACAAGCTGAGGCTATTTCACCCCTGAGCCACTTTTTCTCCAGGCTAAACAAGACAGGCTCCCTCAGCTGCTCTTGAGCTTGTGCTCTACACCCTTCACCACCTTTGTTACCCTTCTCTGGACACACTCCAGCAGCTAAATATTCTTTTGGTGAGGGGCCCAGAACTGAACACAGGACTTGAGGTGCAGCATCAACACCTCAAATGTGCTCTGCTATGTCCTGCTGGCCACACTATTGCTGATACAGGCCAGGATGCCATTGGCCTTCTTGGCCACCTGGGCACATGCTTGCTCATGCTCAGCAGTTCTCCACCAGCCCCACCAGGTCTGGGTAGCTTTTCAACCACTCTTCCCCAGGTGCTGCAGGGGGTTGTTGTGACCAAATTGCAGGACCCAGCACTTTGCCTCATTGAATATTCTGCAACTGGCCTCAGCCCATGGAGCCAGCCTGTCTAGATCCTTCTGTAGTGCCTTCTTACTCTCCAGCAGAGCAACATTCCTGCCCAACCTGGTGTCATCTGCGAACTGACAGAGACTGCACCTGATCCTCTCTTCCAGGTCATTGATAAACAGGACTGGCCACAGTGATGTCTGCTTTTCTCATTAAAACAGAAGTCAAGCAGGGACGATTCCCTGAAGATGAAATCAAGGCCTAACATCCGGTGCTCTAAATGGCAGGTGTACCTGTAGTTTTGTAAGAAGTTCCTCTGTAAAAGGCTGCTATTTTTTTTTCATACTGTGCCTTTGCACATTGTGTTTCAGACAGTCTGATGTAAAGTACTGAAAAACTGTTTTTGTAACAGGTAGGCAGCTGGAAGCAGACAAGGAAAACAGTGGGCTACTTTCAGCACTGCAGAACATTAATTCACCCCGGTTAAATACGCCTTAACAAGACAGCAAGTAAACAGAAAAAATATTCAAAGATACATAGGAACTGGTCAAATAAAAGCATTACCAAGGCAATGGGAACCATAACAGATGTGCAAATATCTTGCCTGTATTTGTCTCCTAGCAAGTTTGTGCTAATGATGCATCTATTCTGAACTGTGTATTATTTTGTGTTTTACAGCACTTCATCTTGTGCAAGACTCATGATGAAAAATGGGCAGTAAACAAGTACAGTCAACAGGTTAACAGACAGAGATCTGAAAACAAGAATCAGTTCTTAAATGTGAATCATAGGAATTTGAAAAAAAAAACATAAATAAACATAAAAACTAAAAGAGGAAGGCAGAAAGATGTAAGCCAGTAACAAGACATGGATACATACACAAAACAAGAACTTACATGAATTAACAAATAGTGAACTCACCAGAGACAAAACTAATTGCAGACTAAGTACAACCCCCAAAAATTCTGCCCATAAATTTCACATATCATTTCTATGGGGATAAATTTAGGGCCAGGTTCTAAGACCATATTTAAAAGGTCAGAGGCAGCATAAATAGCTATCATCTCTTCCTCTGACTTCACCCTTACATTCTTGTTTTATTATTTCCCCTTTGGCTCTTCTAGCCTTGAGGTGAACCATGATATAAGGCAAAATAAATGTTTTTGTCTTCATATCTCCTAAGATTGCTTCTTTTCCTGAAGGTAAGGGCAATAGAAATTAACTATTTTGGGAGGTATTGGGAAAGTAAAGACTTCAAAAAAGCCACTCACCATTTTTGCTGATGTAGACTGTAAGGAACATGCACAAAAGCATGAAAATCAGTGTAACTATTGTTGTCAAGTCAGCTAAATCCAAGTAAGGGCTTATAACTGTCCTCTAACTAGTCTTAGCATGTGGATCAAAGAATGTGTAGGCTTATGTAAAAATCCTCCTACTAGTCCTGAAAATATCTGCTTTGGGATTCCCTGTTGCAGGATCTTATTCCACTTCATTAAAATCTTTTTCTCATAGAATTATAGTTAACAGTCCTTCTACTGTAGGGCCTCTTTCTTACATTAAGTCCATTGTCAGTTTTGCTGATGGTCTGACTTCTATTCCTCCACAACTTTTGGAAATTTTAGTCATGCAGCGTTTAGGTTTTCAGATCTGATGCATAAATACTTTGACAGGGAAGGACACGAAATGAGTTCCCATTCCTCCAAATTACTGCTGCAGTGCAAGGGCACTCTAAATTTCTCCTCATATTTTAGAATAACAGATCATGCTCAATTACCTGGAAAAAACAATAAAAGAGGAATTTATTTTTTTTCCCCAAAGGACGTACATTAGGTTAATTTTCTGCATTAAGCCATTGCTTGTGAAATGCAAACTAATACAAACACCTGATATTGAGAATGATGCAGTGGATCCTCTTCTGCTTTTAGGCCAAAAACAATTTTCAAAGACAGGAAAACATCCCTGACATGGTTTACCCACATCTGCTAAAACAGATGTCAAAATTGAAATTCTCCTGAATTCTCAGATTTTGGCCCTTCATCAAGAAGTTTCGCTGATTATTTTCTGGAACAATAATAAATGTGTCCTTAGCATCTAGCACACCCTTGACTATGGGGCTGTTCCTCGCTTTTGGAAAATTTTCATGGCCTGAATTTTATACCATCAGTTGGATTTGGCAGTCAAAAGAAATTGGTTAAAGGTTTTTTTAGCAAAAATCAGGACGCAATGAAGGTGTGTATTCATATTGCTTTGGGTCCAGTAATATAGATTCAGACATCATTTAAGTGGGAAAAAAACCTGAAAAGTCTTTGGAAATTCTGTATTTTGGAAAATATGTGCTGAACTCTTTTTGTCTGCTTGAAGATGGTGATGTTAACAACACCATTCTAATTAGCCCATCACATTGGCCTTGCTGGGGCAGCCGTGAATGTTTCTTTGGACACCCAAATATCACTGCAACATTTTCAGAATGTGTCCCTTTATGCTGAGTTGAAGTTTTCTTTGTTATGCTTAACATCATTCTGGCATCATGCACTATCTCTGGAAAGAAGTGCTATTTGTATACGTGACTGTTTTAAGCTAGTGTTGGAATGGTGAAAATTTACACAATTTTTAATCTAAATGTTATTAAGTGTTCCTTAGACAAAGTAGGAACACTCTCTGCTTGATGAGTGAGGTAAACAACAGATGGTAAATCACAGAATCATAGAATTATTCAGGTTGGAAAACACCTGTAAGATCATTGACTCCAACCATTAACGTGACACTGCCAAGTCCACCACTAATTCATACAACTGGCCTCATCCTATTGATCAAGCCCACCCATATCGTTTTGTAGAGCCTTCCTTTCCTAAAGAAGATCCACACTCTTGCCCAGCTTGGTGTCATCTGCAAAATAACTGACTGAGTGTGCATCCTATCCCCTTGTCCAGATCATTGATTAAATCATTGAACAGGGCTGGTCTCAGTACTGAGCCCTGGGAAACACCACTTGTGACCAGCCACCAGATAGATGTATCTCAATTCACCACCACTCTCTCAGCCCAGCTGTCCATCCAGTTTTTCACCCAGCAATGAGCACACCTGACCAAGCTATCAGTTTCTCCAGGAGAATGCTGCGAGAAGTGGTGTTAAGGGTTTTACTAATGTTCACAGTGGTAAAAATCCACAAATCCAGGTGACGATCTCAGAACAGTAAAAAACATAGGGGATCATAAAGAGTAATTTTTTACATGTTAAATATATATCTAGCTCTGTAGTTTCTTGAGTCCCAGAGCAATTCCAGAAATTGCAAAATCCCAGTAAACTTATGGCTTCTGAAACTTCATGGACTCTTAGCTATCTGACTAGGCTTTCCAGCTGGCATGAAATTGACTTGGGGTTTCTAAAACATCCAATGCAACCAAAGTCTTTTTTTCTGAGATGGCAGTAGAAAAAAAGAAGTCTTGAGTACTGGGGATCTCAGAACCCCAGAGATATCATATCTGTTTTGAAAATGAAACTGGGGTTTTCATTAGAACTCTTTTTTCAGAGTATTTAAATTCTTGGCTCCTTACCATGAATGACTGGATTATCATACCCTTGCCTGTTTAGACTGCTGGCTGTGGACTTAACTGCCTGAACCAGCTTGTGCTGTGGTTCCCCCAGTCTGACAAACCATGAAATCTCTGCAATACGAAACCTGCTTGCAGCAATATCCTGTATGTAACAGAAAATATTTTAGTTAGCATAAGAAAGCTGAAAGTGCTGCCCCTCACTGCTGTAGACAGGAAGAAAATAATTCCTCCATTGTCTATATTATGTTCTTGAATAAAGTTAGTAATGTTTAATCATTTTCTTTGTATGGAAAGAGTTATAAAGAGAGAATAAAGTGTATAAAGAGAGAATTCACGTTAGTTTTATCATTGCATTAGTTCTTCTAGATTTTCTGATGAAAGCCAAATGAATCTTCACAAAGAGTTTTAAAGTTTTTTTCCCTGTTAATTTTAATAACCTTACACATTGCTTTAACAAAATTTGCTGTTTTGTACAAAAATTATAAAATACAATTTCATATCATTTAATAAAATGTCCAAGTAATGACAAGCTAATGTTAGGAAAATGTGATATCTCTGCACCAGGAGCACCTATAGAAAATTTAGTTTAGCATTTCATCTCCTTATGCCTAAGGTAACACTCGTTTTACCTTGCAATTACCATATAAACAAAATTACATAATATTCTGGAAAGGCTTAATATTTCAGTCAGAAAATAGTTCCAAACCTTAGAACAGATTTGTGAAACTTTGAAATGCTCTACGGCATTAGATGGTCTATGATGACAGCTTCAGAGTTGGGACCATGTGCCCTTCTGTCCCATAGATGTCAGTTTTTCATGAGGCTGCAAAAAACAAAGCAAATCCTGCCTTTAATCTAGCATAAGAGGTTTCCTGTCAAGTGAGCTCCCTTTATCAATCCACCCTGAGGTAGAAGGCTCTGTTAAAAATGGGATAGATCTGTAGGATGCCGCCCTAAAGTAGGTTAAGAAGCACATACACAAGCTAGAAGGAATTTCAGAAAGACAATCTAATGGTTGTCATATCTGACTTTTTTTTCTTAAGACTCTCAGTGAGTTACACAGACCATCACAGAACTGAGTTGTTGGTTTGACACAAGCAGTTCATCATAAGTTGTTCAAAGCACTTTTTCTATCTTCTCTTGCAAAAGCAACTTCAAAGCTCCTGTTCTGCCTCTACTGGTTTAGCAGTCTTCTCAAAGTTACTTTTTACCCACTCTGTTACTGGATAAGAAGTGCACTTATTGAACTGAACATATGCTAATTTTATTTTTTCTTTCACATTGAAAAACTTCCTTTAAAAAACCCAAAAAAACATTCAAGGGCAAGATTTCAGAAGACCAGGCTTCCCTGCTTGTCATTTGGAGGGGATATTTAAGTTTTCTAAAAGTAAAGGTAAAGCATAAAGTCTTGGTTCTGCCATTACTTTAATTCATACTTTACAACTTCTGTTTGTCTTTCTTGAAATTTTGCTGGCTATTACTTCTGTTATTCCCTTTTTCCTAATTAATTATGCAATTTCCATGTCTATATCTATGATGTTTTCTTGATGTTTAGACTTTTCACTTCCTTTCTCTCTTTACTCAATATTTTCTTCAGACTTCCTTTTGTCAATGTTTGTGTGGGTTTTTTGGTGAGCTAATGATATTAATTTGAGGTTTTTCCCAAATGTTACTGCAGTTGTTTCACACATAACAGCACTATCGCATAGCATTTTTGACCTGAACTTTCACTTTTGCCACACTCCAGAACCAAAGTAAATAAATTATTTTCATCTGTTATCTCAATATATGATATATATTTTGTGTATGTTTAAAGTCGGAAGTTAACTTGTTGATCTCTGTGTGTGTTGCCCCCGCTAAGGATTTCTATTTTTTTCCATAGTGCAGTGTGATCATTTGGAAGACCAAGCGTGTGTATATCAAAATAAGTGAATTTCTAAACTTTTTACTCCTGTCATGGTCTGACAAATGTATACACATCTTAACCTATAAACATTCTTGCTACATTTTGCCTGCCAGTCTGAGCCTCATGGAGAACACCTGAGAAATATTTTTCTATTATTCTTAAGTTATTAATTTACCAATAATATATTATTAATTTTTATTAAAAAGATGTTGGAGTTTTAGGAGTTCCCCTTCTGTTTCCCTTTGTTTCTTGAGGAATTTTCCCCATATATGTTGCCGGGACAACAAATTGCTGGGTGTTTAAGAGAGACAAAAGACCTGGCCGCAGTGGGGAGGGGTCCAACTGGCCACTCTTTTTTCACCTGGGCTTGTGAGATAGTTGCTCTCGGCGTTCGGACGGAGAGGGAGAGACTGCCATCGTGTCAGCACTGCAGGTTTCTGCTTTTTCGGCTGCCTTCCTTCTACCGTGCCTCAGGGAGAAACCCCGGGATTCCCAAGGCCGCCTTTCCCTGCCCCGCTGGGAGCCGGACTGCAGCCGCTATGCTCCTGCCGTTCCTTTGAGCCTTCGCTGCACTGTAGCCCCGCACACCCTGCCTGCCGAGATCTGCCGGAGTTTGGGAGTTTGGGACATCCCGTCTGCTACCCGGGATTTGTGCTCATCCCTGCTGTTCCAGCCTGCTGTTCCCGAGGGTCCGGCCGGACACCAGGATCGCCTGCCCAGGGGGAACCACCGCACCCGCCCTGCTCACCGGGAGCTGCCAGCACCGCTGCCGGCTGTGACCGTAACTGCACCAACGGGGAAAGGGCCTGGAGCCGAGGAGGCTGGCACTGGGTTACTGGTACTGTTTGCTGTTACTGCCATAGTTATTGTTGTTTGTGTGCCTTGTTATACATATATATATATGGTAGTAAAGAACTGTTATTCCTATTTCTCATATCTTCGCCTGAAAGCCCCTAATTTCAAAATTATAATAATTCGGAGGGAAGGGGGTTGCATTTTTATTTTTTCTCGTTTCAGGGGAGGCTCCTGCCTTCCTTAGCAGACACCTGTCTTTCAAACCAAGACAAAAGGTAACCTATTTTTGCAGGGATATTTGTTTGTTTGTTTGTTTATTTATTAAAAAATGTATTTGTTCACACTAAAATAGCAGAAGTTATAGCAGGTTCACAATTATCCAAACACATTCCTGTTTTTACCAATTCTCTTTTGTAAGTGGAAATTACTTGATATGGATTTCTTTCATACTTGTTTGTTTGTTTGTTTTGTTTTTGAGGGGGGGGTTGTTCGGTTGTCTTTTTTTGTTGGTTTTTTTGGTTGCAAGACATATCCATGTTATAAATGAAAGGAGCCGATGTCTATAATAAAAATGGAACAAATTTATTTGTAGAAAATTTGGCAGAGTTTTTGGATAAAAAGCCACAATGCAGGGAAACAGCTCCGAGCCTGGGTGTCGGCAGCTGGGTGACAGGCAACCTGACAGGGTGTCAGAGAAGCTCTGTTCACCCTGAGGTCTCGGAGTGGTGAGTTTTTATACAGTTTATTTCGCTGGAGGCAACTCTGTATTCAGAGTCCAGAGTCTAAAGATATTCAATTTGGTTCTTTTAGTTATTCCAGTGAAGAACAATGTCCTTCCAATGAGGAGATGAGGTCTTGATGAAATCTTTTCTCCTCCCAGGAACAGATTGATGGTCCTGATATGTTGTAGATATCTTATCATGGTGAGAATGGCCGGGTGGCTCCTCCTGAGATGGCCCATCTCCTGCACAGCCAGTTTACAGTTATGATAATGTACTTCTCGGAAATCTTTTAGTTGAGAGAAAATTCCACATTCTTACGGGAACCTGCTCCCCAGTGAATGTGGTTTCACCATGGTTTGGATTTTAAACAGAAATATTTCATACATGTGTTTCAATATTAGACAGGTATAAACTTTATAGGCACGAATTAAACATATATACATAACATCCCTAACATCTTAAAAAGAAAAAAGTTTTGTTGATATCTAGCAAGTACTTCATGGGCCCCAGTGATTTAAAGTAACAGTTGTGGACTTAAAGGGGAGAAAGATATGCTTGTGACTTCTGCTATTCTGCCTACTATTTGTCAGAGACACAGAAGAGTAGTGAAAAGAGTTTTGGTATGGAGAATGGGAGACAAAGGAGTGAAATGAAATTAGAAGAATCAGCTGGAAGAACCTACTAGCAATAGAATTGCCAAAGTAACCCAGTAGACTGTTGATCTGCTTTGCCGCAAGAGCTCATTTACCTCCTCTGAAAACAATTCTTGGATAAAGATGAAAACTGGGAAGTGTATATTCAGTTCTCCCTCTCCTAGGTGTCTAGTCAATATTAATATTAATGAGACATGAATTGGAATGCATAAGGTATTTAAAATTCTCCTGATTTCAGAAAGCATTGTGACTGTTCATCACTTTCAAGTGAGCCCTTTGCACCTTCACTGCTTAATATGTTAATTTTATTAAAATATCTGTATTGTATAAGTTTATTCAACATTGCACTAACATATTAATTTAAATAATTCTGTGCTTATATAGCATGTTTCTTCCTTCAAATATTAACTCATAAACTTTGATTTTTTGTTGGCAATTCTGAATTGCTTATCTCACTCTAATAGAAGGTGAATTTGACCAGAATTTTGAACTACTTTTGGGATAAGATTTAAATTAGTTAAACTTCATAAGGGAGGACATTTTCATCTTTTGCATTTGCATGTACCGTCTACTTTAGTTTATGATGAAACACACTGTTGCATATAAGCCTTACAGTTATTTCAATAGGCATCTTTATTTCCTGGTTGCCTTGGTTTGAGACAATTTTAAGAGGTGGTCACTCTAAAATGTATTACCTTCCCTTTATTTGAACCAATCCCTTTCTACAAATAAGAAACTATGTCCAGCAATGTGCTTCTGTGGCAAAGCAGGATGACAGCCTACTGGGTCACCTTGGCTATGCTATTGAGAGGAGGTTCAGGAAGGGATCTTTTCCTGGGGAGTTACATCTCAACTGCCAGACCTAGTTCAGGACTCTCAAATACAATAGAGATATGAATATTCCTGTGAAAGGCCACAAAGTTGAATAGGGGCTGAAGCATCTGCTGGTACAAAGACATGCTGAAAGTGCTGGGACTTTTCAGACTGGAGAGGGGAAGGAAGACAGAAGGAAACTTATTAGTATTTATAACTGATAAAGAAGATGGAGACATAGTCCACTCAGCTGCATCCAATAAAAGTAGAAGAGACATGGGCAGAAACTGAAATACCAGAAATTCCATCAGAACATAAGAAAAAAATACATTTTTATTCTGGGAGTTCCCAACAGGTTGCTCAGAAAATCTGTGCAGTCTTTATCTGTGGAGACAATCAAGACCTACTGCATATGGTCATGGGCAGCCCGCTCCAGCTGGTGCAATTTTAGCAAGGCATTTGTACTAGACAGTCTCAAGAGACCCTTCTAGTCTCAACTTTTCTGTGATTCTGTATTTATATCCATTGTATTCAGAACACTATGAATTTCACACCACACAGTAACAGGATTTCTAATGTTAATATCCACAACAGCAGATTTTGGGAACCAATTTCACCATGAGTGTTGGTTTGTGGGGTTTTTCCCCCCTTTACTTCATAAACAGTTCCTGTCGATCTCCTTTCAACTAATAGTGGCAGTTCATTTTAAATTTGAGTGGAGCATGCCTTCATGTTCATTTTCTGTTTCACAGCCTACACAATGAAGTAGTTGCAAAAAAGTGCCCTCTCAAATAAATCCCTTGTGTAGAGCACAGATTGTCTGATATCCTTTCAGGGGAAAGGAATGAATAATAAGACAGAATAATATGTTTAAATCATTAATTTATTGGAAACTTGCTAGTTTTCAAACATCTAACATATCCAAATGCCTTTTTATTGATTTTCAAAGGATTTGGTGAGTTCATACACAGTCAAATGGAAAAGAGATTCTGCAGGCAGCAAGCCCTGTCTCATGTGGAATCTGTCAGCCTCTGAATTACAGTTATAAATAGCTTCCTATGCTTTTGTATACTATAGATTGCCAATTTTTTTAATTTGCTCAGTGACATAGAGAAGGAGCACAGATTATAAATTAAAAGCCATGAAGGAAGAGACAGCTTTTGACAGGAGGTGCACACAGCATGTAGGAAACAGGTAAAGATATAAAAAAAACTAGCACAATCTTTAAGACTTACACAGTTTTATTCCAGTAAAGAAGCAACAACTTTACTACCAAATCAACATTTTTTAGTCATTCTCCAGTTTTCCTAATTTATAAATTTCTTTGAAGAATGATTTGGTAAATATATTTGAGTAGTAGCCTTCACACTGACTGATTTGTGTAGCTTCATGTTTTTCATACTGACATTCATTATTTATTTTATTAATAATACTAAATTAATTGATGCCTGCTATTAAAAGGCATGCCATAGTTTGTATTTTAACCATTTTTACTCCTTCAATTTTTTCGTGTACAAAAGATCTCAAACTTTCAAACACCACTACCTCTTTCACCAATTTACTTGCCACCTTTGTGATGTCTACTTTCACTATTATGGAGATACAATATTCACTATTAGATATCAAAAGTCTATTACTATTACTAAAATAGTAACTCCTTACCACTAAATATGTACATAATATAGCTTAATACCTTTGACCCTTGAAGATCTCTATCTGTGTTTACCTTTTTAATATATCCAGTATACAGTAGGGTTTTGGCTGTAACCAAAAACTGTTTTGGCTGTTTTTGAAGTGAGGTTGGTTGTAACAGTTAGGACTTGAAGTGATGCTGATGTACCTTGCTCCATGTCCACTAGCAGACTGTGCTATCTTGATGTAGCTGATGGTGTTACCATGTGGAACAGGCCAGCAATCCACTAATATTTTCCCTCCGTTGTTTATTACTAGACCTGAAAGTTTGAATCAACATCAAAAAGTTTGCTTTAAAATTGGAACATTTCAACATGCTTCAATATTTTTTTCATCAGCAATTACTATCACAGTTTGAACTCCCAGAAATTGCATCCTTACCTGGGACTCATTGGAAGTCAATGGAAAGCATCCACTGATTTTAGCTGACCCATTGTGAAAGAAGTACAATAACTGTTCAAAAATCTGATTTTGATCTGCTTTGTCCATGAAAATCACAACTGAATGGAGTTATTAAATATGTATTACTCAATCTGAATATCTTTACACACGTACATATATAGAGAACACAGACTAATACATACACACACACACACATATATGTACATAAACATTTCCATACACCTATGTGTGTTATGTGTTTCTGAGATTTAGGAATCACTGTGACAATTGTCTAATTCACTTGGCTTCTTTTAAATATTTGACTGAATTTTGTTAGGAGCACAGTTTGAAACTTACTGTTATTACTAGGTGGTTCATATACACAGCTGCTAGTCTTTGAAACTTATACCCCAAATTAACTGTATACACAATAGCATGGAGTTGCTGCCTTACAAATAGCACTGAGGCCTATGGTCCTTGGTTATTCTTACTTACCATATTCGAGAACAAAGAAAATTGGAATGAAGCAGAAGTATTCTTTTTACCTGGATTCCCTCATTCAAGACTAGTGTTTTCATGCTGATTGTCCCTCTTAAAAGATGGGGAATTTCATCTGTGCTCACTGCTGATTATCTCGGTTTACATTTTCCTTTCATCCTTCTCACACATTTATCAGGATGCCTTGCTTATTTGCTGCCCTTTATGCTAATCTTATTTTTTATGTTCTCTATCTGCTGTATCTGCTACTTGTGTCACTGTTTGCAAGTTTTACTATGCCTCCCAGAGAAAACTGCACACTTCTTTGTGCCTTTGTTGGTCATACCATTCACATCCTGAAGTAAAATGTGCATGTATTTATATTTTTTTTTTTTTTTTTTTTTTTTGGGGGTATTGTTCTGCAGTGTTACAAAATACTTATTTATTATCATTGGTTATCACCAATATTTTGATTGGATGCCTCTGAGAAATGACAGGAGGTTTGGCAGGGGCACCTTCTGCCCCTGGACATTAAGAAAAAGTTTAAACTTTATGGTCAATGTCCTTACTGCAAATTCTGTCTTTCGTCAGAGCATTGATTTTTAACAGCAGTTCACTTATGGACTTTTTTACATACAGCTTGTTGGGACTGTTTTTTTATTATTTAGCTATCAAATGATGTTTATGTTATTAAAGAGGAAGAATTCCAAATCTGTCCCAAAGTGCAAGCTCATCCATTTCCTACAGTGTCTTATTTGTAAATCTTTTTAGTTTATGTATTTATAATTATTATTTTATCAGAGCCAAAAATATGATATTGCTAGCATCAAGTAGCTACTAAGCAGTTGTTCTCACTGTATGTACATTTTGGGCTCACTGATGCTTCATACACCTTTATTCTACTTTAGCTTATTTCTTAAGTAACTTGTTGTAAAAACTACAGACATGAGTAATCACTGCAGGGAAAATAAAACAGGGTGTGGCACAGATATAGTCTAAATTGAAGCAGAAAAAGAAACCAGACATGAGTGGCATAGTTGCTATACAATGTGATGCTAAATATAGCACATGGACAGGACACTTTGAAAGGACATGGAGAAACACAAACCCAGAAGTTAGAGTGTTACAGTGTGACAGTGGTTACTTTTACATTTGCTAATAAATTCAGTGCCTACGGACAGAAGCTGTAACTTGCCTTTATTTCAAAGTGTCACTGGCCCATTTTAGTCCTGAATCACACAGTTATTGCAGAAGACCTAAGCACTGACACTTTTCACAGTTTCTAACAGAAGAGATGAACTGGATTTTTTTTTGTTTGTTTTGTTTTAATATCATTCCACTGTCAGCAAATAAAAATGGTATAATCTCCACAGAGAAATTTAACACCCTTCATAATATGAATGAAAATGAATCTGTATTGGTTTATATTCAGACCTGTACACAAAGTCAGCATCTAAACTGATCTTGTTTGGTCCTCCATTTCTTTCTTACATGAGTAGTGCTCCCACACCACTGCACAGCAGTGCTCCCTTAGTATGAGACCATTTTAAGGTCGAATGTGCATACTTATTTTAAGTTTTACACTGCAAGTTCATTCTGCTGTTGTCAGGTGATCTGGAGAAGGCAAATGCCCACTGAGGCTGCTGCTGAGTGATTTCTGCAGTCTTCACAAAACTTGAGATTCTCAGCAATTTAAGTCACTGTCTTATTTCTTATTATCTATATGTAAGTAATTGCAAATCAGCACCATATATATTTTATTCACTAATACTCTACAAAATTATATGTAACATAAGTTTCTTTATTGGATTTGCTGCCTCTTCATTTTTTTTTATTATATTCTTTCCTAAACATTGGCATAGACATGCTTTTGTGCTAGATAATTCATTGGTCTCTCTCCGTACAGACATTTTTTTCTGCAGAAAATGATAGTAGGGTAATCTTTTTGACATATGCTTTTCTCTATTGTTTTGTACTAGTTTATTCCATGAATTTAAACTTCTAATCAATTAGTGGGGTAGCAATAGGAAGGTAAAAACTCTAAATTCATGAATAAAGGAGAAGTTTTCTCCATCTTATATGCTATTAAGGTGTTTTTATCAACTCAATGTGGAATGCTTGCATTTTTTCTTAAAGTGCTGTGTAAGCATTGTGTAAATAATTTTCTTTGAGGCTGCCAGCTAAAAGTATTTATTTGTGGCTTTATTGTTAGTAGCCAAAATATATTACTCCACTGCTATAACACAAAGTAAGCTTTAAGTTTATTACTTCAACACATTAATTAATTTATTAAATATTAATGATGAAAAAAACCATTCAAGGCATGTTATATACAGCTTCAGCATTGTTAACGTGTTATTGCCCCATTTGTCAGCAGCTATGCATAAGATGTACAAAGCAATAAACTGGTAGATGAGGTACATTCATACCATATGTTGTTAATCTAGTTAATGGAATAACAAATACATAGTTGGGTCTATTAGATGTGTGTCTTAACAATATAAATATATGTTGAAATATTTTATCATGCACAGACAGGATGATTACACTGTCTGTTCATGAACAAAAATCTTTCTAGAGTTATAAATATGCCAGTTTCTGTTTACTGTCCAAAATCTTACACTGAGAAAAGATCAATACTGAAATAAATATATATATACTATATTTAAATAAATATATCATAAAGTTATATGAAGAGTAATTAAACCTTTAAAATTATTTACATCTCTTTACACATTTAATTTTATTTAACCCCTTTAAATTTTCTTTGTCTTCCATTTACTGCACTGCATCAATGAATTGTCATCTTCCTTTTGTTTACTGAAATAGATGTAACATAATGTCAGTCTTCCGAGCTGAACGTTTACTTGAATGTCACTTTTGGAAGTTGAAATTTGTTTTTCTAACTTCAGTATTTGACGGTTATTGACCTAGACCTTGGAGGCTGGAAATTTAAAGCCTGATCCATTTTTTTATTCGTAATAATTCTTGTACAATTCTTAAACCCTGCTCATTTATTTTCCTTTATCAGTATTGTTTCTAGTTATTTTTAAAAGTGATATATTTATGAAGCAATGATTTATAAATTAACATCTTCTATTAAAAAACCTTCTAATTATTTCCTTTGTCGTGTTAATAATTTAAACAGTAACAGTCAATTCTAATACATGAAAAATATGATGTTTAAGATTTCAGATTGCAACTATCCTTTTGAAACCTCCTGTAAAGCTTTAATTAATTTAAGCAAATAAACCATTCAAAGGGAATATCAAAACTAATGCTGTAAATATTTTAAGGGTAATTCTTTGTTCTACATATTCCAATTAATTACTTCTGCTTATCCTATTTTCTACTGGAATGTTACATGTATTTCTAATGTGACAAGTTTATTAAAAAGGTATTTACATTCAGCAATGAAATAAGAATAAAAAACAAAATGTGGGCATGTATTTGTAAAAGCACTGTTTTGTTTCCTAAACTACATTGTCTATAATTTTAATCTTTTACTTTAGTTGGAATATTATTTGTTCTTCAGTATCATTCTGTATGATTCATAGAATTTTATGGTCCTAGTAATACCCTTTATGATGTATTTCCAAATAGATACATTAACTGTCCTGCACTCTTACATCTGGGATAGTATCAACACACATGAAATGAAGAGTTAGTAAAAACATAGGTTTGAATGTTATAGGAGGGGTGTTACTTCCAAAAGGAGTATTAATGCTGTGTGGAAAACTTGTAGTGGCAGATTTATGCTTCGGCTCCATAATTTTTTTTAGAAACTTCACAGAGAGTGAACACCAAGTTTAATATCAACAAGAGCTCAATTCCCAAATCATCCATTTTTCTTTATCTTATAAATCATATGCTTTGTTACATATTTTATCAAATATACTTTCAAGCCGCATGGAGAAATGAGAATGTGGAGAATCTCTGAAATGCCTTGCAACTTTTATGCAAATCGATTTTCAAGAAAACCATTATTTGTATTTTAAATATGCCTGGGACAGGAGTGATGGTGGTGTCAAACTGCTGGGAGAAGTCGTACAAAAGGATTGGGTTCTACATTGACCAGTTACTGAATAAAGTGTTTGAATACCTTTGAAATACAACTTGGGTTTCTGTGTTCTAGAAGACTACTTATAGAACTCATTTGCAGACTCAAGCCCACTCTTTTCCTCTTAAGGAACTTAAGGAACTTAAGGAACTTAAGGAACTTAAATCCCATCTCCATTTGGATCTATCTCTGCAGAAAAATTTGTTATGCCAGTCCTTGAAATGCAGCTCAAAGAGAATTCACTATCATGGAATCAATGAGGCTGGAAGGGATCTGTGGAGGTTATCTGATTAAACCAGGATACCTAGAGCCAGTTCCCCAGGATCGTATCTGGGCATTCTTTTAATGTCTTCAAAGATCCAGACTCCACAACCTTTCTGGGCAGCCTGTGCCATGGTTCAATCAACCTCACAGTAAAAAATCCCTTCCTGATGTTCAGAGGCAGTCTCCTGTATTTCAATGTGTGCCCACTGCCTCTTGTCTTTTCACTGAGCATCACTGAAAAGACACTGGTTCCTTCCTCCTTGCACTATCCCTTCAGGTATGTCTGTTTGCTGCTATGTACATAAACGTCAAAAACCTCCCTGAAGTCCAGGTAGACAATATTCCCTTCATCTACCAGGCAAGTTGATTCCTCATAGGAGTTTAACAAGTTTTCAAGCATGAATTTGCTCTGGTGAATCCATGCTGACTATATTATTTTCTCCTCCTTAATATGCCTGGCAATGATTTCCAGGAGTAGCTGCTCCATAAACTTCCTAGGGATAAAAATGAGGCTCTTTGGCCTGTAGTTTTCTGAGTTCTCCTTGTTGCCTTTCTTGAGGATGGGGGTGACATTTGCTTTCATCCAGTCTTTGGGCACTTTTCTCAGTCACAATGATCCATCAGACATTAATAAGAGCGGCCTCAGAATAACATCTGCTAGCTCCCTTGGGACTTGTGGATCCATCCCAATAGGGCCCATGGACTTAATGGAATACTTATGAATCCAGTGACTTTGCCCATAAAAATTTACATGGGATAATAGGACATATTAATAGGCACCTGCAGAGTGAGTGAAAAGCTATGGAAGCAATCCAACAGCACAAAGAACAGTTCCCTCTTCAGACAAAGCATCCTATCATGGAGCTAAGCAGCTTTAGATCCAGGTAGCCTTCCCCTCTGAAAGGACCCAGAAGTCATTATTTTACTTTATCCAGTAATAAAATGTATTGACCATTCACTTGCAATATAAAAAATGAAATTACTTCAGAAATTACTGCCTCCTTACTAGACAATAATGTACTGACTGGGTATTCCCCTAACAGCTGAGAGCACCTGTTTGATGTCTCTTATGCATACAGACTATTCTAATTAGGTTATTTGAATTGGGATTACTGGTCTTTGAACTTTTTTTCTGATGACTTTTTGAATATTCACTGAAGCAAGGACCTGAACATGAAAATTTCATTTCCCATCAGCGCACTCTAACCTCTATGGCTGTAATGCTATTGTTTCTCACCAACTGAGTCAATAATTTATTACTACAAAGTGGAACAGCTCCAAGAGGAAAGATAAAGGCTGGATAATATTCTTTCTTGGTAAAGCTATTTATCTCAAATAAAGTGACCAACTTTTAATCACTCACAGGTCTGAAGCTACAAGGAGGGGAGATGGACAAGGTTTCCTTCCACTGACTTTCTCTTTGTCACTTTAGTGTTTAGTACGCATATGAAGACATTCAAAAAAATAACTTTGCTGCATTAACAAATTTCAGTCTAAAAAAATATATTTTAGCAGCTGAAGTTAAAATAGCAAATGAAATGTAATGAATTCCATGGAAGATTGAAATTAATATTTATTCATTTTGCATTTTATGATGTATATTGTGTAAGTTTATGTTGCATTTTTCCATGGGTTTTCTAACTGGTGCACCTGTCCTTAGGAATGCACTGTCCTTACCTAAATACTGTCATATGGAGGGACACACATTTCTGATAAGCAGAGCACTAGGATGTCTTTACTTGCCTTTTTATTTTTATTGATGTTTGACCCTCTAAAATTAATGGTTTTTGTTTTGAAATGTATTGATATTGTTCCCACGGGTTAATCTTCAGAGTCTTCCTGTCAGAGCTGTCACTAGTCAGCTAATCTCCTATCTGCCTTTAAGCAGCTGAATGTTCCAGTCTAAAGGTCGCACCTCCTATGTAGCCACGCTCTTACTTTCCAGCGTCATCTTGAATCCAAACACCCTCCAAAGTACCGCTGATTCTGTAGTCCACTAAGAAAAAAAAGCATTCCATCCCCTCTTACTAACTTAAAATAATAAGGTATGGTGTCCCTAGACAATCCTCTATAGTTTAACACTACTTATATTTGCCATGTTTCTCCAACTCACTTGCAAGTCATTTATGAGTTAAGTGAGAATTGCTTAGTTTGAAGATGATTAAAAAGCATGTGTGGATGTTCTTGTGGCTCTGGCATGAGGATACTTTTCAAATCCACACAAGCTTCCTGAAAATGCAATAACCTGCATCCTGTACATAGTGAACTACATAAGAAATAAAGGAACAAATCATTATTTAAATTTTCTAATGGCTAGGAGACATCAGAAAAGTCCATAGCAAGTCTGCAGAGTCTCTAACTTTGGAGATTTTACAGAACAGGTATCTGTCAGGAATGCCATTGTGCTTGTGTTGGAGTAGACAAATTGACATATAAAAGAAGAATGAAGTTAAATGTGTTTCAGAAGGGAATCAGTGAAGGTGAATATAAATTCTTTTCATCAAAAGATGTTTCCAAAACCTGTTCTTCTTTTCCACCTGAATAACCTAATTGTTTGAATATATTTTACACTTTGATAGTATAGTTTTCCCAAGAAGAAGACTTTGATGCCATGCAAACGAGATAAAATACTTATTTATTTATTAATTTCCTACTGTAACAGCAATATTTTCAGTATGCTCCTGTCCAGAGAAAAGCTCTTTGAAATGTTGTTTTTTGAATTCGTAAGTGGAGAAAATGTGTGGATTGACAGCAGCAGATAGAGGTGAAATGAAGGAGATGTGTCTTGATGGAAGGTATGTTTGGAAACCGGCATTTAGACAGCATTAATAAGACAGGAATTATGCACTGAGCCTGCAATTTTTTTAACTTTTTCAGCAGCTAATTTGTATAGAAGAATGGATCTGCACTTTTATTATTTAAGTACTCTATGTATTCTTCTTTATCAATTTCTAAGAAATCAGAAAGAAAATAATGTGAATTATGAAGCAAATTAAACACAATAAAAGCTATCAGAAGTCCTACAGATTGGAGGCTTCTCTCCCTCTTACTGACAGACAATTTTTTATAAACCGTTATTTTACTGAATTGATACTGCAATGCAGCACAACTGATTACCATTTGTGCAATGGATAATTAGAAAAGAATAATCTTGTAGATACAAAGTAATCAACATATTTCTTCAAGAAATATAATTTGGACAATAGAAATAATAATTTAATGTAGTCTGTTGAATGGCGGAAGAGAATATAATTGCTGATTATAGGATATCTTGAAAAACTTCTGAAAATATATTGTATTACATAAAATCTAAAATGTATTTTTGGCATCCTTTGTATAACCACATTAGTTTCATCTGTTTCAACTCCCTTGTAATTTTCAGATTCCCCTGAATGAAGTGGATGAAGTGGCAGATGAAGTGTCAAGGTGAACAGTACCCTATTCTCTCAAAGTCAGATATGTCACAATTTGCAAGGTATTTATGACACCAAGATTTGATTAGCACAGCACTGAAACCTAAGTTACAAGCCATAAAAATTGTCAGTTGACACTAAAAAAAGCTGTCTGCTGAACAAATTGAGCCACAATGAACATAGCTGTGCAATATATACATATGGACCCCAGTTCATTTTCTTAATTTGCATTCTTTCCCAAAGCTGTCTTTGTGGCTGCATCTTCTCACAACCTCTCATAACTTTTAGAGGTGTAAATTCTAGCTGAGATGATTAGTCTTATGAGATCCATGGAAAGTAGATGGCTCTGTAATTTGGTATTTATTCCCCAGAGTTCTGCCACTACATGCACTTGTAAAAAGTTCCTTTCTAGCTTTCTCGTAGACCCCCTTTAGGTACTTGTGCTGTAAGGGATCCTCAGTGCCTTCTCTTCTCCAGGCTGAATGGACCCAAATCTCTCAGCTTGTCTTCATAGGAGAGGTGTTCCAGACCCCTGATCATCCTTGTGGCCTCCTCTGGATTTGTTCCAATGGGCCCATGTCTTTCTTGTCTTGGGGTCCCCTGACCATGACAGTTCAGTTTACACAATCCACTTGAGTCTATCCCATTCTTATTTTCTGCTTTCCATCTGGAGTACTCCAGTATTCAAGGAGGTTTATGGGAATCACAGCTTATGCAAACTTAATCATCTGCATTGTAAATTCTACTGCTGGAACTGAGAAGTTACATTTCACAATTTTGAGCATCATATAACTGAAGTCCTGTGGTTGAATGCCTGCCCAGCTCTGTTAGTTTAATGCAGCTGCACCACAGAATGCTAATGCTGTAAAGAAAAAGTATGTTAAAAACAATGACTAAGTCAGCATGAATTCCTAAAGGAAAATGACATTTCAACCCAATACATCATTTAATAAAACGAATTGTTTTAATTACCACACAGTATAGAAATATAACTTAAATTAGAAAAATGTATTAAAAGTAATATGCTATAAATCATAAATTATAATAAATAATAAATCATAGGGGATCCTATAAACCAATTGCCAAACTCAGAGAGAAATGTCAATGAATTAATCTACACTTATAATGTTTTAAAATCATAAATACAAACCTAGATACTTCCCTAAAGAAAAAAAAAGGATATTTTTCCTGTGGTGGTACATATTGGCTGATTCTTTACAACCCTATTTTTTATTATGTGTAATAATCCTAATATCATCAACTTTTTCAGAGTACTAGTTGCATACCAATAAAGTAGTTTGCTTCTTCCATTGCAAAGTTTTACTGTATCTTGATTAATAATCACTGCATTGTGGTGATTTTTATGTGATTTTTCTACTACTGCTACTCTTTTTTTCAGCCTTCTGACTTCAGAATTTAAAGACCAAGGTATGAAATGTGAAGGAATCGACTGACAATTCAGGTATATGCTCATGGGACAAGATGACTTTTACATTTTCTTTTGACATCCCCTACTGGTGTACAGATGTGAAGACTCCTCCACAACACTGAAGATCTCAAAACAACTCCTGTGCTTCTTTGGCTGAATCCTTTTGAATGTTAATAACAGCTAAAGTAATGACAAGTTAATGGGAAAGTATTTATATTCTCTTCAAGCAATATAATTTCATTTCTTCAGTGAATATACCATCTCTTTAAACAGTACATCTAATTACACTACTTTGCTTGCTTCACATAGGATTATTTTATCTCCTTAATTTGGTTTTGGTTTGGGTTTTGTGTTTTTTAATCTTAATAACACAGAAATAAATGTCAAATTTGTCATTCAAACTAAACCATGATAAATATGCTTTGTGATAATGTAGTGAGGCAATGTATAATTTTCCATCAATTCATAAGTCACGTGAAGATGAAAAATCTGCATGAATATTCCAACTCCATTCTTTGAGGACTGGGATAGAATTTTTTCTCACTGTTATTATTACTTATATGTCCTTCTTCCAGAAAGAGTGGAAAAACTTTAGTGACATTAACATCTTTCTATTTCTTGTAGCTGCAGTGTTTCCTAATGTGGAAACCTTCAATCTCACTTTAGGCACCTGGTTTATCTGGAAACATGACCAAACCAGGCTCCCTAGAAGAATCAAATGAGACAAACTAGCATATTAGATTAATAAACTAGGAATTCTCTGTTGGCTAGAGAAGTATTGGACAGCTGCACTTTTAGATTAATTTTTTCTAGGAGACCAAGCATACACTGTTTTCTCACCATTATTAAACATGCTTATGGGAGTTTTCTCAATAAAGGATCTCAGAAATGGACAACCCCTGTCCGCTCTATAATCCCAGGGTGTGCAGATGAGTGGGGGCTGAAGGATCTTTCTCTGGATACTTAATAAGAATAGAAATTAAATAATTTTTAATAGAAATCAAATACACTACTGAAAGCTGGATGTTGATCAATGACACCTTCTAAATGACAATTTCTAATTGCAGATTTTGCTCCTTCTTTGAATGCTCATTAATCTATAGTGAGGGTAAGATGAGAGTATGTACTGCTAAATATTAATATGTCCCATTAATCTTAAAATGCAATTATGATTTTCAGTTAGATAGAAAAATATTATCATATGTGTCCTGTTAGGTTATCTATTGGACAGAATTAGTCTCTTCCTTTTACCATAGACTACTTTGACTCTTTATCCACACATTTTTTATCTTTTTTTTCCTAAACAAAACATATGATTTCTTCAAAGATAAAGTTCACTGATATTTAAATAAAGATAAATATCACTATTATTTAACCTCTTTCCCCCCCCTTTTTTTTTTACCATAGGTTATTAATATTTTTCTAGAGTTAATGAGTAGAATATGCCTTTTTTTGTAGATGGGATTTATGAAGCATAAACAGCACAGTGACTTGCTAAATAGGTAACACCTGCCTGCAGCACAAGAATACAGGAGCCTTTATTCCCAAGTGCACTTTAATTTTATACAATCTATTTTCTTCCAGGTATAGACTATAACAGGATTTAATTTCATATATAGTGAACACATTTGCCATGCACCTTAACTTTCAAAACAAAAGTCTTGGAGGTGTGCCTTGTATTTAAGGAAGAGATAATGCTGACACCAGTGATATTAATAAACATCTGCACGAGACTGAGGCTATTTCTGTGTGTACAAATAGCACAGGGACAGGAAGAAGGCTTGTCATTATTCATGCTTAATTGCCAGCACTATCTACAACATTGTTTTCTGTATGCCAGCTCTTACCCAGAAAGCATCTAGGCTTGGATAGCACACCCCCCTAGGCAGTGCAGAAGAACAAACCCTGTGTGGGGATCAGAGAGTTTAAGAAAGAGGACACAATAAGGCTTTGTCACCTGAGCCTGAGATCAAAGAAGTGTCCTTTACAGAAAATAACATATAACTGCATCACAATTGATTTCTTTAAAACTGCTACATCTTTAACCATGAATCGATGTGTTTGTCTGTAGAGTTATCTTACTTCCCACAGTTCTTAGAGTGCACTGAAATACATTTCCGTGTATTTCAGAGGGTCAAATATTTCAGTACAACTGTAGGGCAAACTGTATTGCCAGGTACAAACCAATACCTACATTGGACCCAAACCTTGTTTCTTTTGAAGTTTTTATTGAAATGAGATGCATTCCTTCTTGATATTCAGAATGTTCAATATGATTCATGAAATAATACGTGGTATCAACTGTTACTTCATTACAGACATAGTGAAGGCAAAAAATTAAGTTTCTACTTTTCATCTTAAAATGGTATCTGACTTGGCTGCCATGCTGTTTCACTAGTTTTGTCTATGCCACTTGTTTGAACATTTTTGTCCCTGTGAAACTACATATTTTTTATGATTTTTAAAACCTCATTTTAGTCCAAACCACACGATCTACACAATTTATGTTCAGCACATAGGCTGCTGGTTCACTGTAGTCTAGAACAAATACAGTAAGAAGTTATTTTCCTTCTCTTTGTTTTAGAAAAGTAGGTGGTTGGAGGTCCATTCTCTCAAGATGTGGAAAAGTATTGAACAGACATCATCATATATTTATTGAATAGTAGTTTCTATGAACACAAACACAACGCTGCAGTTTCCCAAAACATTTGGTAAATATTTTTGGGTTTAGGTTTTATCTCTCTGTAAAGGTAAAACCAGTTCAAATTTTTTGTTCTACTTCAGGGTAACAGGCATTCAACTTAAGGGTAAGGTTTCTCAAAAAACAAAATTCATTCCAGCTGCCTTTTTTTTGCTGTTATTACCTCCCTTATGGTAAACCATACAGCTAGTATCAGAAGCCAAACTCTGAAATGTTCTGGGGAAAAAACCTTATGCATACATAATAAACAATAATAATACAATAATTTCTTACAATTCCATAACCTATGACTCATACAGTTAACATGAAATAATCCCATATTTGAAATTCATAAGACAGATATTTATAAAATCAATTAATTAGAATCAAATAGGATTTGGTGTCAAGGCTACAAAGTGAAACTCTAGTGTTTCATGTGGGTTTCTGTTCCTTTTCTCTCAGATTCAAGGAAAGACTGTGTATTCCACAGGTGCATTCTGGATGTGGAAGGAAAATCTTAGAAATGGTGGCTTAAATAGTTCTAACATTTCTCAAGACTTTAATGCTGGCTATGTACCTGCTGCAGTCCTTTGATTCCTGGCTCTCCCTTTCATTCCTTTTATTCTGAACAGCACAAGGGTACTGTGTCATCATTTATAATGCAACAGGGGTAGGGCATTTGCAAGATGTCTCCTCAGTAACAAGAACAAAGTTAATATTTACTGAGATAGTCAAGTAACAAAATGCAGTTCAAGACTTTTGCCAGTAAAATAGGATCAAATTCAAAGGTTCGGTTTTCAAAACTCCCAAAGTCTAGTGTTGAGCAGGTATCATCATTTTAAGTATCTTTCTTTTCTCAAAAGAAATGTCTTTATAGTACATCCTAGCTTTCTCTCATGGGACACAGAAATTACTAAATATCTAAATATAACCTTCAAGTTATGAGTGTCTTTCAATCCTAAGAAACTCTAATTCAAATTATTCTTATAAAAGGGCTCAAAATATGTCCTGAAGGTTTTACTCATAAAAATCTGCAGAATAGAGTGGGAAAAAACCCCATGGGGTAAGTTCATACTTTTAATTTTAATATCATCTTTACATGCACAGTTCAGCTACTGTCTGCATTGTAGCAAGGGTGTAGAGCCAGCAGTGTGTTTCTGGCCTCAATGTGCGATCTTCTTCCTATTAGAATGTACTATGCTGAATGTTGAAACTTAGCTCACCTTTTTTTCCCGCTTGGTAAAATAAAGGATTTTTAAGGTGTTCAGGGTTTTTTCATTAGAATACAGTAAGAATGAAGTAGTAACTTTATTCTGGCTCCAGTTTAAGAAGAGGTGAGTTCATGTATTTGTATATTAGTATATATCCATTGCATAGATACAACAGAATATGAGATCTAGACAGAAAATATCGATCTCAAACTTTTAATTTTACAAATTTTTGTTGCACAGTGATTGGATTTTTTAATTCCACTAAAATTAGCAAAACCATTTTTATTTAAATGCAAAATCTACTTACTATATTATAAACAAACTCTTCACATGGTGCTTAATAAAAGAACAACTGAAATTGCTGAGAACTTTTTCCCTGTTTCCAATAGGCTTTATATAAATCTGATTGTCAGCAGGAAATATCTGCAGTGCAGATATAATTATCTTTTCTCACATTTGTGACACTTATACAGAGACTTGTTTATACTTACGCCACTGTGACTCAACAAGAACTAACTCAGTACAAACCATATATCCTTCAAATACTGAAAGCATGCTTCTTGTTAATTAAATATATATGCTTGCATGTTTGCAATGACAATGTAAGTGCTGATTGATTTTCTCTGTACCCTCACTTCTCATTCCACTTCTACTCAGCTGTTAATTAGATGTGTTTGCTTCATTAACGAGTATCCTTCTATGACAGAGTGATTGCACCAGTGGACAGAGGAAAAGCTACAGATGTCATCTACCTAGACCTTTGATAAGGTCTCCCACAACATTCTTACTTCTGTATTGGAGACCTATGGATTTGATGGGTGAACTCTCAGATGGATAAAGAATGGATGGATGGATGGATGGATGGACGGATGTTCAAAGAGTTACAGCCAGTGGCNGGATGGACGGATGTTCAAAGAGTTACAGCCAGTGGCTTAATGTGGAAACCAGTAACAAGAGGTTTCCCTCAGGGGCCTGCACTAGGACCAATAATATTTAATATATTTACTGATGATGTAGACAGTGGGATTGAGAGGACCCTCAGCAGACTTGCTGGTGACACCAAGCTGAGTAGTGTGGTTGACATATCTGAGGGATGGGATGCCATCCAGAGCCTGGACAGGCTGGAGGAGTAAGCCCATGTAAATATACGAAAGTTCGACAAGGTAAAATGTCCGTACAGGCTGGCTGATAAAGGTACTAAAAGCAGCCAGGCAGAAAGGAGTTGGGGGTACTGTTGGATGAAAAATTGGACATGAACTGGCATTGTGTACTTGCAAACCTAAAAGCCAACTGCACCAAAAGAAGTCTTGCCAGCAGGTGGGGGAAGGTGATTTTCACCTTCTAATCTGCTGGTGTGAGACCACACCTCAAGTATTACATCCAGCTCTGGGGTCCTCAGTAAAGGAAAGACAGGAACCTGTTGGAGTGAGCCCAGAGGAGGGCTATGAAAATTATCAGAGAAATGGAACACCTGTCTTATGAGGAAAAGCTGAGAGATTTGGTGTTTTTATCCTGGAGAAGAGAGGACTGTGGGGGCACCTTATTGTGGCCTTTCAGTATATATAGGCAGCCTATAGGAAAGATGGAGAAAGGCTTTTTACCAAAGGTCTGTAGTGATAGGACAAGGAGCAATGGTTTTAAACTGAGAGAATATTGGTTAAGATTGGATGCAAGGAAGAGGTTGTTTTAGAATAAGGGTGGTGACACACTGGAATAGGTTGTCTGGAGAGGTTGTGTATTTCCCATCACTGGAAATGTTCAAGGCCAGGTTAGAGGGGGCTTTGAGCAACCAGATCTAAAGTCAAGTGTCCCTGTCCAAGGCAGATGGTTAGAACTAGAAATTCTTTAAAGATCCCCTCCAACCCAAAGCATTCTATGACTCTGTGATTGTAAATAGGAGTGATATCTTCTCTTATTGTATTGATACGGGCATGAGAATAGAGACAATTTTAAATCTGTTTACTTTGAATTTAGAGTCATGTGATTTTGGTCCTTAATATATGTTCTATACATGCATTTTTAAATTTTGTATGTGCAATACTGAATAACACATTTTCAATGCATTCTTACTAACAAAAAAGTATAGAATAGACATTAAAAATCTTTTTAGCCTTAGGCACTACCACATTACTTATATAATGCATAGAATTTTAAAAAAGGCCAAACAGATTTACAGAAAACTGTGTGCTATTATTTAAAGTGTGATGTAGTAATTGATC
The DNA here is from genome assembly GCA_013399195.1 of Dicrurus megarhynchus. Lineage (NCBI taxonomy): Eukaryota > Metazoa > Chordata > Aves > Passeriformes > Dicruridae > Dicrurus > Dicrurus megarhynchus. The sequence goes on from VXAD01003160.1 coordinate 51,562, forward strand.
CCAGTGTTTTCAGATATCTGTGTTTTTTCAAAAACAGGCAAATAGATATAGCTAAATATGTGACTAGTGGAAATTTTAAACCTTTGTGAGAAGGTAATTGATGTCTTCCTCTGAAATTCAGTTCATTAACACTAAGATCTTGATCCTTTCTCATTTTTCTGAAGTGTATAGTACCCAGTGTATGCACAACCTCCTTCCTCACTCTCCCCAACACACACGTTACTGCCAAACAACAGTAATTCTCAGATTCCAGAGCACAGTGAAGAGGCAGGGACCAGATGTGTCTATGGAGACAGAGGCTTAATTACAGACCTTGATTGTACTAGTAAGATCCTGCTTAATTGTGCATCCTCCTTTGATAATTTAGCCCAGCTGCTCTGCAGTTATAAGAGCCATAAGGCATAATATGTCTCAGAATACTTTATGCTTTTAATAGAAAGATAGACAGCAATGTGCAAAATAATGCTTAGTCCAGTCCAATATATAGTTGCACATGGTAACAGAAATCAATTTGTATTTATTTATTTTGTCTGTTGATAAAAGCAGACTGAGTAACTGAAATGATAGGCCTATTTAGATTACCCCAAAGTCACTTGTTCCCCCAGTAATGTCAAGGCTCTGGTTTATTAATAGACAAGCTGCTCCAAAATTTACATTTTTAAAGGAACACCTCACTGAAACTAGACAAAGAAACAGGTTGTAGTGTATTTTCCTATAACAGGAAGGGATTTAAATGCATATAATTGTATGTCAGTATACAGATGCTATTTTACCATGTATGGGTAGATGCTGTTAAAATCTGCAATTAAAAGCTAACATTGTTATTGTCAAGCTAAATGTCCTTAAAAACTTGTGGTACCCCTGAAGAAGAATTATGAATTTTTTTATTATATGAGAAATTGTTGTTTTCCTCTAGTATACATTATCTATAAATGATTAACAGAAGCCAGTTAATCAAGAAAAAACCTGAAATAATGTGAAATTCAGACTTATTTACTTCCTCTGTCTCTTCTTCCAGCCCTTATTATTAAAACTGTGCCAGGACATATAGTCATTTCTACTCACTACTGCACTTCATAAGTTCCCAGCTGAATAAAATGTCTATAAAGGATGCTGATAAAACTTGGAGTAACCCCATGTCTGTTTCGCCTTTGAGTCTAGCCTGGTCTTCCTGTAGGGAGGAGTCACAAAATTCACTTGAAATAACTGTGTTTGCTCTTCCTTCTTTTTCTCTGCACTGAATTCAGATCATTCAACCCCCCAACTGCACGTTTTTAAGTCCTTGTTCTCACCTTCTCCAGCTTTTATATTACACAGGGGAAAACATATAGAAGGTGAAAATCGTAAGCAGAAGGCCCTTAAGGCTATGTCAATACCATTAAGGAAACTATAGCTGGTACTGTTCTGGGGGCCATGTACACAGGTATTATCAAGATGGCCTAAGATACTCTTTTATCTACAGATCAAGTAGCATTTTCTGAAGCTACCTCACCATGATTTGGGGATACAAATTTGCAGGGATCATTACCAAAGTGTGGTACAGCAGAGTAAAGTATACCGAGGGGTACAGAGTTTGAAATGCATGAAATTAAATGCTCCATGCCAGCTGATGTCAGCACCAGAGAATGTTTCTTCATCAGTTTTATTTATTAGAATGCAAAATAAAACCCATATATAGGAAGCTACTGTAGGAATAAAGTCAGCATTGCAGCTTAATAGAAAGCAAGGATCCACCCCTACTCCTGAATTCAAGGGGCACCATGTACTTAAAATGGAAAGGGTTTACACATCTTTTATGGGACAGAGAGAGCAATTTGTCCAGATGATTTGCCCAATCTACTACCTTTTGTTGTCTCTGTGCATGGTTCTTTGCCACATTAGGATGTCCAGAGTCAGTCTTCTTATTTGTTCTGTTCAGCAATACGACTAAAATTCACCTCCTTGGTTGGTTTGTTTTGTTTGTTGGTTGTTAGGGTTTTTTTTTGGTCAAACTCAGAAACTGACAGGAGCAGAATGGGAAATCTGCAATCCATTTTCTAAAAATGTATCTTCCTACATCTCTCCTCTGAGCTTTTTGCCTCTTAGGATTTTATATTTTTTATTTTTTCTTAAGAATAATTCCTGTTGAATTTTGTGACCAATGAATAACTTTGTTTTGCTAATACTATTGTTATCATCCCTTACTAATTCCCACTGGATTTCTACTTTCAACAGCACTAACAAGGATGGAAAATACGGAGGGAGGAGATGGGGTACAGTGTTTTATAAAGACACTACATTTGTTATGAATACACATTTTAGAAGGAATGCTGTAAATTCTTTAAAAATCTATGTGCACATCTTTTTGTTACAGGCAAACTTACAGGAACATTTTAAAATATAAATTGCAGTCTAGCAGTTGCAGTTCATATTCCTCATTTTGATCCCTAACTTCACCTTACTCTTTTGAAATGAAAACATGGAGGCAATTGAAATGATCCAGATACAAAATTTGTAATTGGAAGTCATATTTTAGTGAAAAATCTCTCAATGCAACCTCAATAAAGAAGATATTTCAGTTGGTAGAAACCAAATTATTAAAAAATCAAATGTTCTAAAACAGGATACTTAGGTGGGATGGTTTATTCAAATAAGATCTCACTTAGTCCACTGGAAATATTAATTGCAGTAATTAATATTTCATTAAGTATTAAGTAAAAAATGACAGTGAAATAAAATATCTGTAGTTCAGTTATAAGCAACCTTACCATATCATGTTGTTTTACTCTGTTCTTCAACAGTGGAATATCTAAATCCCTTCTTGAAAAAATGATATAACTCCCTCTGCTGCATGTACCTAATATACGAAGTATATTCTTCTGAGGGAATGAAGATATAAAGGGAGACATGAGACACAGAGAAAATAAAGTGGGCAATTTGGAGTAAGGTAAAAAGAATGGAAGGAGTAATGAAGCAGAATGTCTGTCGCAAATGGACATAAAAATTGCAGGCTGCAGAATTCCTGACTCAGTGAAGGGGACACAGAAACAGGGAAAGAAAGAAAAACAGTCTCAAACAATCTTAAGGAATTCACCTGTGGCCATTTGCTTATAATTGTGTCCTTTGAAATACCTGGATTTGAAAGTATTTGATGAGAAGAGCTGGTGTTTTTATTCCAATGAAAATGCATTATTAATGTTACACCACCTGTGGATCAGGAGTAAGTTGATCCTTAGTGTCAAGTTCTGGAGTAGCTGAATACTTACAAACATTTTAGTTTTTTTAAAGCTTACTTATAAGCATTTTAATTTTCTTAAACTAATTATTTTTTATTTTTTAAATTAGTCCCTTTATTTGAATATTTCTGTAGTTTTCAGGTTTTTATTTTTCATATTTATACCATTTTGTATCATCCTACCTAATAAAAATATTACCTCTAATCTCCATCTTACGCTTCCAATAGCAAAAAAATTAAAATAAATTTGAAACCAAATTATGCCCTCAAACTGATTTTATTTAGTATTATATAAAAGTTTGACTGATTATCCAAAGCCAAAATTAACAAAATTAATGCTTATTTAATTTTTTTACTTATATAAAATTTCATTTTAACAATAGAAATCAGTACAATTATATTGCATTAATGTTTTCTTCAATATTTTAAGCATTATAGAAGTTTTTTTTATGCTATACAATTACATAAATAAAATGAAATAAAGAGTATTTTTCTTTTCCCATCATATGTCAGTGGAAGAAAACATAGATGACATATTTATGGACTTAAATTCAGCAAACCTTATAATTTTTTTCATTACTGGAAAATTTTGAGCCAAATCAGTCTATCACACACTTGCCACAGCCAAAACAATTTAAACAGAAGTGCATCAAAAGTGAAAATCACCATATTTAGAAGGTCTGTTTAGGACTCATGAAGAATTTATATTCTGCTTTATTTTCAAGGTGCCAATGTTTTGAAGCTGCTGAAGAACATAGCACTTTTCAAACTACTTTTAGCAGTACAGGGTTATGATATCCTTCACAAATCAGTATTTCACAATTGATCATATAAAATAAACACTTAAATTCATTGTTGAGTTTTACTACTGTTCTTATTAAACTTCACTGTTTTTTCAATGTGTTGTCAGTCCCTAACAAGAAATAGAATTTAAAAGAGGAAAGAAAAGAAAAAGAGAGACAGAAAGGCAGAGAGAGCAAAAGAAAAGAAAGAAAAGAAAG
>VXAD01003165.1:0-13662 GCA_013399195.1 Dicrurus megarhynchus
TGAGCTCTGGGAATTCTCTGCTCACTCTGGAATTGGGGAGCTGCTTCCTGTGTGGAGTGAGCAGCAGATTATTGCTGCAAAACAGAATCCAGAGGTGGTTTCACATCGTATCTGCAATTGGGAGATAAAGTTGGGAAAAACTTCAAGTTGGGGAAAAACTTCAAGGTGAAAAAAAACCCTTCAAAGTCAGGAAAAAATTCTAGTTGAAAAAACCTTCACGTTGGGAAAAACAAGGTGGAAAAACCCTTCAGGTTGGGAAAAACAAGGTGGAAAAACCCTTCAGGTTGGGAAAAAAACTCAACTTGAGCTGCTCGAGTTGGAAATTCGCGTTGGAATTGCTGGAAGTTCCTTTGAATTCCCAAATTCTCCTGGTCAGAGCTGAAAGGTGGAGGGAGCCTTTAAACAGGGACACCCCGGGATGGGTTTCACCGGGCAAACAAAGGCACTTTTTCCTTGCATTTGTGGCCTCGGGAGACCTGGGAGAGGCCAAATTCAGGAGATGGAGGAGCCCTCCCAGCCCTTCATTGTGAGCTCTGCATTCCCCCTTTCCTGCTGTTGTTTCAATCCTAAAAGCCCCCCTGGCTCCAGCAGGGTTTTTTTTAGGGAATTTGGAACTTCCTGGGTGCTCTTTCCCCGTTTTAGCCAGGATTTGATGCCGTGGTTTGCCTTCAGCTCCTCGAAGGGGACAGAAAGGTTCCATTCTGCTGCAATTCCCAGGGGGAGCTGAGGGATTCCAGAGGCAGGGAGCTGGAATCCTGCAAAAACATCGGAGCTCCTCTCACATTGCAGGCCCTGCATAAAAACCCAGTGTTTGCTGGGAATCGGGGCAGCCAGGGCTCCTGGCAGCCTCCAGCAGTGATTCCAGTGCTCCCTTCCAGCTCCCAGACAGCTTTTCCTGTTTGTTCTTTCCCCCTCTTGCCACATTTTATTTTATTTTATTTTATTTTATTTATTTTATTTTATTTTATTTTATTAATATTTTATTATATATTTTGTATTTTATATTTTATATTTTATATTTTATATTTTATATTTTATATTTTATATTTTATATTTTATATTTTATTTCATCTCATTTAATTCTATTCTATTCTATTCTATTCTATTCTATTCTATTCCATTCCATTCCATTCCATTCCATTCCATTCCATTCTATATTTTTTAATCCACGTTTTTCTCAGCTGTCCCAAATCCTTTCCTCAGGAGCCAAACTCGCATTCCCAAGTGGGAAAACGAGGTGGCAATTCCCTCATTTGGGCAAAGATTTCCCAAAAAGTGACTTTCCCTTGATGCAGCATCCTGGGATGTTGGCAGTGAGGGTACAATAAAAGCAATTAAAGTTCAGTTTGAGTCTCCAGAGCCAAAGGCTGCAGAATCCTTGGATATCCCTGAATCCTCTGCTCTCTGTCTCCCATTTCCAGTGGGAAATCTGGGATCTGGGATGGATCTATCTCTGCATATTCCAGAATTCCAAATGCACCCCAACAATCCCACCCTGTGCATCCCTGGGAGCGTTGTCCAAATATTCCCGGGGCTCTGGCAGCCTCGGGAATGTGACAATTCCCTGTCCAGTGCCCAGCAGCCTCGGGGGGAAGAACCTTTCCCTGATCTCCATCCCAGCCTCCGGACACAGCTCCATGCAGGAATATTTTCAAGGGGAGCCCAGAGGAAATCAGGAGGGAATTTCAGGAATAGAGTCTAAATATCCACCCGAGGTTATTCCCAAGGGAATCTCCTCCTGCCTTCCCTCTCCAGGATTGCTGGATCAGCATCCCCAAGAGCAGAAAACAGCTCAAGGGTTTCCTCCTCTGTGAGAGACCAACATCACCCTGTGGGAGCAGTGGAATTCATCCAGGGAATGAATTCCAAGGGATGAACCACCCCATCTCCCAGAGAATCCCCAAATTTTGGGGCAGGAGCTGCCGGCTGGGAGCTGAGCAGGCCCAGCCGCGATGTTTTGCTGGCACTGGGAATCCTTGGATCCGGATCCCGCCCCCGGCTCAGCGTGGCTGTTGTTTCCTTGCAGATCAAGGAGATAACATTCCTGAAGAACACGGTCATGGAGTGCGATGCCTGCGGTGAGTGCCGGGGCTGAGTGCTCTGCTCGGCCGCCCCCTCTGGGTGCCAGCAAGGAGGGAAATGCCAGCCGTGCCCCTGTCCCCAAAGGGAACAGCCTGGATCACAGTTAGCCCCGGTTATTCCCGATATCTGGGATTTTTTTGGGGGCCCCCACAACCCCCTGAACGCAGGGATTGGTGCCCTGGGCTGTTCCCGTGCCTCGAGGGCAGCTGGAGCTGGGGGGACTTCCAAAAGCTTCTCTTTCCTTCCAGAATCCTGGAATGGTTTGGGTTGGAGGGAGCTTAAGGATCATCCAGTGATGGGCAGGGGCACCTTCCACTATCCCAGGGTGCTCCAGCCTGGCCTGGGACACTTCAGGGATGGGGCAGCCACAGCTGCTCTGGGAATTCCATCCCAGCCCCTCCCCACCCCCACCAGGGAGGAATTCCATCCTAATTTCCCATCCAACCCTGTGGGATCAGCCCAGGACTGGGAGCGTTCTGGGCTCTGAGCCCCTCATCCCCCAAATCCTTCTCCTCAGGGCTCTTTTCCATCCCCTCACCCCCAGCCTTTGCTTCTCCCCCTCTGCCACGAGCTGTGGCAGATGAGAAGGTCCCTTCAACCCAAACCATCAGTGACTCCTGGGGTTCCTTATTTATTTGTTGCCTGCTCTGCCTCAGGAATCTGTCAGCTGGTGATCCTTAAGGTCCCTTCCAACCTAAACCACGATCCTGGGATTTTCCTCCACTCCCAGAACAGGGGTTTTCCTCCACATGCAGAACAGGGATTTTCCTCCACTTCCAGAACAGGGATTTTCCTCCACATCCAGAACAGGGACTTTCCTCCACATCCAAAATAGGGATTTTTCCCCATTTCCAGAACAGGGATTTTCCTCCACATCCAGAACAGGGATTTTCCTCCACATCCAAAACAGGGATTTTCCTCCACATCCAGACCAGGGATTTTTCCCCATTTCCAGACCAGGGATTTTCCTCCACATCCAGAACAGGGACTTTCCTCCAATTCCAGACCGGGGATTTTCCTCCATTTCCATCCCTGGCAGAGACCGGCGGGAGATGCCGCAGCTGTGCCCGCCCCAGGGAGGCGCTGGCAGTGCCGGCTGTGTCCTCACCCCCACTCTCATCCCGCAGGGATGCGGCCGGAGGTGACAGGTCCCGTGGTCACCGTGACCCAGTTCAACCGGTGCCTCCCCAATCCCTGCTTCCCCGGAGTTCCCTGCACCGAGACCGGCGCCGGCTTCCGCTGCGGGCCCTGTCCCGCCGGGTACTCCGGGAACGGCACCCACTGCACCGACATCAACGAGGTAAAACAGCCGGGGACAGCCTGGAATGCACGGGATTGGCCCCATTTCCTTGGAATGTTCCCGGTTCTGCCTTGCGGTTGGCAGGAAAAGCCCTGCAATCCCTGCAGGAGCTGGAATTCCGTGCCTGGCCCTCCCCGGGGAGGGTTTGGGGCCAGTCCCGTTGGGATTTCTCCCAGCAGAATAAATCCTTAGGTTTGTGCCACACAGGGAGGGGAGTTTGGAGGAGCAGAGCGGCCTCCTGTGCTGATGAGTTGTTGGAGATAAGATTTATTAGGTGTGGAATGGGATCAAACACTTCCCAAATAATCCTTGGAACAGCAAACCTTAACCACAGGGCTTTGTCCCTGCCCTAAATCAAACCTTGCTGGGCAGATACTGTGGGTTTTTTTTTTTAGGAAATGTGGCATTCCACCGATTTTAAGCTCTGTGTGTGTGTGCAAAGCTCTGCTCATCCATTGATTTTTTTGTAGGGCTCCTGAGTTCCGTGCTGCCCAAACCATATTCCTAAACTCGATTATCCCACTCTTGCAGAGCCTCAATTGCATTTCAATTTAAAAACCTGCTGAAGGCTCCGTGGGAGATTTTGGGATTGTCAATCCAAAATATGGGATCCACTGTATTCCTGTGGTGCATCAGCCAGCACAGAGCATAAAAATCCAGGGAAAATGACAAAGTGTTGGAGATAGCAAAGCATTCACAGCAATTTTGGAAAGAGAGTGGTAAACAAACACCTCACGTTGTGTTTCAAGGCCAGGGTGAGGAATTGTCCAGTTCCCTGGACTCTGGGGATTCCAGGAAGGAAAATGTGAAGCAAGAGCAGCTCCCTGCCCGGGCTCTGGTGTCACCTGAGGAGAATTGGAGCTGAAAGTGGCTTTGCTTTATTGCAACCCCGGGGGGACACCCGAGCTGGGGAAGCTCTCGAGGAACTTCTGTGTGATTTTATCTCCCTTAAAACTAAAAATCCACGAGCTGGACGTGCCCCAGCCCCGGAGCTGCTCCCTGGCACAGCCCTGGGCACCTTCTCTCTTGTTTCAGTGCAATGCCAACCCCTGCTTCCCGAAAGTGCAGTGCGTTAACACCAACCCCGGCTTCCGCTGCGACCCCTGCCCGCCCGGCTTCACCGGGCAGCTGCTGGAAGGGGTGGGGATGTCCTTTGCCAGGGCCAACAAACAGGTAAGGGCCTGGAATGTTCTGTGTCCCTCAGAAACTGGGAATTCTCTCCCCTCTGCAGCTGGGACTCAAAGGTCTTCGAAGAAACGGGAGGGAAACGCGAGGTGATGATTCCTAAAGATGGAAGGGATTGCTGCCTGTGAGGGTGGGGAGGGGGTGGGATGGAATTCCCATCCCTGGCAGCGTCCAAGGCCAGCTTGGAGCACCCTGGGATAGTGGAAGGTGTCCCTGGGGGTGGGAATGGGATGATTAAAGGTCCCTTCCCACCCAAACCATTCTGGGATTCCGTGATTCCGTGTATTGGTGGGAATGCAGGGAGAGAGGAGAGTGCCCAGGACACCTCAGGCCCAGAGCCACCTCCCCTGTGCCAAAGTGGGGCTGGACAGAGCATCCCAACACCTCTGTGGCTGTGGAGCCATCCCAGGATGGGAATGGGAATGGGGATGGGGATGGGGATGGGAATGGGAATGGGAATGGGAATGGGGATGGGGATGGGAATGGGGATGGGAATGGGAATCCTTCCTGCTGGGACACAGAAGAATTCACGCATCTGCTGCCACACCCTGACAGCTTCCCTGACAGCTCCAGACAGGTTAAAGCCAAAATCCCAACAGCCTGGGCTGATTGTGATTTTTAGGGATAACTGTTCCCCAAAGGAGCACTGGAGGCTCCAGGTGTTTGGTCATGGGATGCACCCACTAAGCTTCCTACTCCTCAGTGAGGATATTCCAGCAGCTCAGCTCAGAGCTCAGCTCTGTTCCCAGGCTGGAATCTCTGCTGGCTCTGGAAAAGGGGTCTGGAATCCTGCTGGGATCTACCTCAAGCTCGTCAGCAGGAAAACTTACCAGTCCTGGGCTAGTGAGGTGTGCCAGGGCTCTGCCCATGCACCTGGCCCTGCCTGGATTTTGGGATTTGGGGTGAAGGTAAAGGCGTGTCCTGCTCTCCCTGGGCAGGTGTGCACCGACATCAACGAGTGTGAGACCGGAGCTGCCAGGAATTGTGTCCCAAACTCCATCTGCATCAACACCCGGGTAAATCCTCAGGGATACGGAGAGGATCCAAGGGCTGGAGCCCCTCTGGAGCCAGGCTGGGAGAGCTGGGGGTGCTCAGCTGGAGAGGAGAAGGCTCCAGGGAGAGCTCAGAGCCCCTCGCAGGGCCTAAAGGGGCTCCAGGAGAGCTGGAGAGGGACTGGGGACAAGGGCTGGAGGGACAGGACACAGGGAATGGCTTCACAATGGAAAAGGGGAATTTGGGTGGGATTTTGGGAAGGGATTCCTCCCTGTGAGGGTGGGGAGGGGCTGGGATGGAATTCCCAGGGAAGCTGTGGCTGCCCCTGGATCCCTGGCAGTGTCCAAGGCCAGGCTGGACACTGGGGCTTGGAGCAGCCTGGGACAGTGGGAGGTGTCCCTGCCCATGCAGGATGAGCTTTAATGTCCCTTCCAACCCAAACCATTCCAGGATTCCATGCCATTCCTGGAGATCCTCGTGGATCTCTTTTCCCAGGCTCCCCGTTCCTCGTGGCAAACCCAGCTGCCGAGGAAGGGCTGCAGCAGAGATTTGCCGGGATTTGCGTTCGACTTCCTCCCCGTTTTCCCCGCAGGGATCCTACAAGTGCGGGGCCTGTAAGCCGGGCTTTGTGGGGGATCAGCTGAGCGGCTGCAGGAGCCAGACGGCGCCGGGGACACGGCGCTGCCCCAACGGCGAGATCAGCCCGTGCCACGAGAAAGCCGAGTGCATCGTGGAGAGGGACGGCTCCCTGTCCTGCCAGGTCCGCCCACAGCCCTGGCACCGGGGATGCTCCCACCCTGTCGAGATTGGGGTCTGCTCCCACCCTCCTGCGGTCGGGGTCCGGTCCCAGCCCCGCCGCGCTCGGGGTGTGCTCGCTCCGCGTTCCCTCGTCCCGCGCTCCTCTCCCGGGTCTGCCACTGCCCTCTCCTGGAGATCGCCCTTCCCAAACCAGCCCTGCTCGTCCCTGTCACCTGAGCCGCGGCCGCCGCTCCTCCCTGGGCTGCTCCCGGCACCTCCGATCCGCTCCCGCTTCTTTGGGGTTTCGGTTTTGCTTGAAGCGCTGCAAATCTGCCGGGCACGGAATTCCCTGGAGCTGAGCAGGGAGAATCCGTTCAGCAGCCTCAGATCCGACTCCTGCTGCCGCCTCTTCGCAGCCTCAGCACCGAGCAGAGAGTTGGATCTGAGCCGTTCAAATTCCAGGCGTGTTTCTCCCAGGCGTTATTTCCCTGTAGGGTTTCACACCCCTGGATTTGCAGCGTTTTGTGCCGGTTCTCTTGTAAAACCTTGGATTTCGGGGGGGGCTGTGGCCATCGGGGAGCTGATTTTGTGTCTCTGATGCCTTCCAGTGCCTCGTGGGGTGGGCAGGGAACGGTTACGTGTGCGGGAAGGACACGGACATCGACGGAGTCCCCGACGAGAAGCAGCGCTGTTCCGACAAGAAATGCCGCAAGGTGAGAGCAGGATTTCCTTGGGAAATCAGGAATTTCAATCCAGGAACAGGCCTTGGGTGCTGCTGAGACCTCCAGAACTCGGCCTGGGTGACATTCCCACATCCCTGTGTCTCTCTCCTCGCAGGATAACTGCGTGACCGTCCCCAACTCCGGCCAGGAGGACGCGGACAGGGACGGGATCGGAGACGCCTGCGACGATGATGCCGACGGCGATGGGATCCCGAACGCTGAGGTTCGAGTTGTGCTGCCCTTCCCAAAGCAGCAGTGGGAATTCAGAGCTCCCAGTGGGAATTCAGAGGTTCCAGTGGGAATTCAGAGGTTCCAGTGGGAATTCAGAGCTCCCAGTGGGAATTTAGAGGCCTTGGTCCGGGCGCTCCGAGGATCTAAAACCAGGCAGAGAAACATCCGGGCACGGAAGGGACCCCGTGAGTGCTGGGAGCTGGGGAGCCTGTCCTTAGTGAGGCCTGGCTGGGGACACCCTGAGGAGGTGCTGGTGTCCCCAGCCCCTGTCCCTGCCCCTGTCCCTGCAGGACAACTGCGTGTACACGAGGAACACGGACCAGCGCAACGCCGACAAGGACAACTTTGGGGACGCGTGTGACAACTGCCGGCAGGTGAAGAACAACGACCAGAGGGACATCGATGGCGACGGGAAGGGCGACGAGTGTGACGACGACATGGATGGGGACGGTGAGAGCCGAGATCCTGCCACGTTCCAGACTGATTCCTGCTGGGATCAGGCACAGCTCAGTTCCCGGGGTGACAAACCGGGCAGTCCCCGTGTCCTGGAGCTCCGCTCTGTCCTGGGGTGGTGCTCACAACCTTTCATTTATTGTCACTTTTATTGCCCACACTCACCCCCAGCCTCATCCTGACCGCCTGGTGCTGCATTTCAAGGCAGAAATTTGGGAATATCCAAGCTGCCAGCAGCTCCTGGCTCGAGGCTGGGGGTGTCAGGGCTGTCCCCTGGGGTGGACACAAACCTGGCTGGCTTTGGAAACTGAGCTGATCATGATTTGCACAAAAGCTGCTCCCAGCAGCCAGGAATCCCCACTGCTGCTGGCCCCAGCCACGGGGAGTTACTGACAGAGAATTCCCAGCGCATCCAGGGCTGGCTGTGTCCTGCCCAGCTGCTCCAGCCCGGCCTGGGACACTTCCAGGGATGGGACAGCCACAGCTTTTCTGGGAACCTCGTGTTCCCTGTGCTGCTCCTGGTGACACCCCGTGGGGGACAGCCCGGGGCTGAGCCCCTCCCTGCTCAGGGGGAGCTCAACAAACACCATCCCCAAACCCTGGAATCGCTGCTTTATCCATGAATTCACCCACCCTGGATTTTTGTGGACCCGCTCTGCTCTGTTTTCCAGGGATCAAAAACTCCGTGGACAACTGCAGGAGAGTGCCCAACCCTGACCAGAGGGACAGGGACGGGGATGGCGTGGGGGACGCCTGTGACAGCTGCCCCACCCTCAGCAACCCCGACCAGGTACAGAACCCTCCCAGTTCCAGTCCTGCAGGGTCATTCCTGTCACCCCAGCAGTGCCTGTGTCACCTGCCCAGGGGACAATTCCAGCTGCCACCCTCCTGTGGCACAGAAGGAAATTCCCTCGGGAGCAAACGGCAGCCAGGGAGGAAGTCTGGCACTCTGGGCTCTCCCTTCCTGCCCTGTCCCAGCGCTGGAATTCCTCAGAATCCCCCAAAAAATTCCCACAGAAACTCTGCTGCTGTTGGCAGCTCTGTTCGCTATTCCTCCTCTTGATCTCTGGAAAATTTAAATTATTCTTCCTTTATTTTTCTAGAAAGACACCGACCACGATCTGGTGGGAGATGTCTGTGACACCAACCAGGACAGGTGAGACCTTGCTGCAAAAATTCCAAATTCTTTTTATTTGCATGAAATCCTGGGGATGAAGGGGAAAAGGGCTGTCACAACCTGCCCTGGCCTTATCCCATTAAAAAGATGGAGGTTTAGAGGTGGAATTGTCTTCAGACTTCCAAAAAAAAGTGACCACTGGAAGTAAGGACCATTCCCAGAGCTGTCCATGAATTCCAGCAGGAATATTCCTGACCTATTCCTGGTGTGACAAATACTTTTAAGGCCGAAATCACCAATCCTGCTGCTCCTGCCGAGGATGCCAGACCCTGGGAAGGTTTTCCGTGCTGGTGGCCGTGGGTGACGTGTCCCTGTCCCTGTCCCTGTCTCTGCAGTGATGGGGATGGGCACCAGGATTCCCGGGATAACTGCCCCACAGTGCCCAACAGCTCCCAGCTGGACACGGACAATGATGGGCTGGGGGACGAGTGTGACGAGGACGATGACGACGATGGGATCCCGGATTTGAGGCCCCCCGGCCCCGACAACTGCAGGCTGGTGCCCAACCCCGGCCAGGAGGACTCGGATGGTGAGGGATGGATCCATGTGGGGGCTCCTTGGGGGTTCCCAGGGTCGCTGCGAGCTCTGGAATCCACAGGGATTTGGGTTTCCTCGGGACTGACTCGAGCCAGGCCTGTGCTGCTTGCAGATCTCCTCAAGCCCAACATCAGGATCGTGGTTGGGATCGTGGTTGGGGTCGGGTTCTCTCTTCCAGACGTGTCTGTGCTTTGAGGGGTTTCTCTGCAGCTCCTCGGGGTGTCCCAGCTCCGAGCAGCTCCTCCCCTGCCCCTGGCGCTGCCCGAGGCTGAGCAAACCCAGAGCAAAGGGCAGGAGCAGCTGCTCCAGGCTCGTTCCTCCTCCTCCTCCTCCTCGTGCCCAGGGGACGGCGTGGGGAACCTGTGCGAGGACGACTTCGACAGGGACATGGTGATCGACAGGATCGACGTCTGCCCCGAGAACGCCGAGGTGACGCTCACCGACTTCAGGGCCTTCCAGACCGTGGTGCTGGACCCCGAGGGGGACGCTCAGATCGACCCCAACTGGATCGTCCTCAACCAGGTAGGGGAGAGCTCCAGCTGGGAACAGTCCTGGATGGTTTTCCCTAAAAGACTCCGCAGCCTCCGTGGTTCTGCGGTGCCCCCAAATCCCAGAGTCGCAGCCTCGGAGCAGCACAAGAGGGAATTTGGTGTGTCTGGAACTGCAGTAACGAGTCACAATTCCTCTTCCCAGGGCATGGAGATTGTCCAGACCATGAATAGCGATCCTGGCCTGGCTGTAGGTGAGGAATTTACCTTTTCCCACTGGAAAATCATCACTCGGCGCAGCTTCGATCAGCCACTGCTTAATGATCCATCCGCTGCTCCCTGTAGTCTCAGAGTCCAGATTCCCCTTGGCTAAATCCGTCTCCTCATCTGGGAGAGATCCTATAAATAGATCCAATCCTGGGTCTGTTCAGTCCTGGAATGCAGAGCCTCTGTTCTGCCCCCGACAGGGTACACAGCCTTTAACGGGGTGGACTTCGAGGGCACCTTCCACGTCAACACAGCCACGGACGACGACTACGCCGGGTTCATATTCGGGTACCAGGACAGCTCCAGCTTCTACGTGGTCATGTGGAAGCAGATGGAGCAGACCTACTGGCAGGCAAACCCCTTCCGGGCAGTGGCAGAGCCTGGAATTCAGCTGAAGGTAAAGGAACCCCGGGGAAGGAATTCCTTGGTGGATTTTTGCCTTGGGATAAGCAGCTGTAGCCAAATCCTTTCTGCACACGCTGACCAGGCTCTGCTCCGTCCCAGGCAGTGAAATCCAAGACCGGCCCCGGGGAGTACCTCCGGAATTCCCTGTGGCACACGGGAGACACCACGGACCAGGTGAAGCTGCTCTGGAAAGACCCCCGGAATTCCGGCTGGAAGGACAAGACCTCCTACCGCTGGTTCCTGCAGCACCGGCCCCAGGTCGGCTACATCAGGTGAGGCTCTGCCCTGCCCTGCCCTCGGCTCCGGGCAGGACAATTCCCCCCGGGAAAATCAGCCTCAGGGAATCCCAGAATGGGTTTGGAAGGGAACTCATCCAGCTCCAGCCTTGCCATGGGCAGGGATTCCACTATCCCAGGCTGCTCCAAGCTGGCCTTGGACACTCCTGGGGACGGAGCATCCACGAGGCCTGGGGAGCTCCTGCTCAGCCCCTGCCCTGTTCCCCTCCAGGGCTCGGTTCTATGAAGGCCCCGAGGTCGTGGCAGACACCGGAGTTGTCCTGGACACCACCATGAGAGGGGGACGCCTCGGGGTCTTCTGCTTCTCCCAGGAGAACATCATCTGGTCCAACCTCCGTTACCGCTGCAACGGTGAGCTTGCCAAAGCAACCGTGGAATTCTTTCCCATTTCCCAGTTGTTCACTTGGACACCTGCACAGCCCCGGGAAGGGGGCAGCAAGCAGGGGCTGAGTCCATTTTCCCTGCTGTTCCTGATCTCTCTTTGCTTCGATCCTCAGACACCATCCCAGAGGACTACGAGACGTTCCGGGTCCAGCAGGACTAATCCCTGTGGAATGTCCCTCCAGCCCAACCTGCTTCCCAAACCGTGCTCGCTGCTGCTCTGGAATCCTGCCCCAAGAACTGTCAGCACCTCCCACCGCGCCCTCACAGCCTCCAGCTCCTCTTCCCCAACAGCAAATCCCTTAAAACGCTACACAAATCCTCTGGGAAGGGCAGAGGTGGAGACAGGGAGTGTGACCAGAAGCCTGAGCTGCTGCAACCCCAGCTCCCTGCAGCAGCTGGGATGGTCGGAGTAAGTTTGGCGTGGATGATTCCCAGGAATCTTTTCCCTACTCCAAGGCTCCTGAGTGTGAACGTTGTTTTCCTTTTCGAGACCTGCTGCAAAGCAAAGCCAGCACGAGTCTGAGAAGGACGCGCGGAGCAGCCTCGGTACAAGTTGCTCATTTTAATAAATAAAAAAGCACTTTAAGGAGAGTATCTTTGTTCTGGAATGTTGGATAATAAACACTTGGAATGTTGGATAATAAATTCTAGATTTCTCCTTGGTCACGTGTGTGTCCTTTCCCGTCTTCTGAAGCTTTTCCTTTGCTGACATGGAAGGGAGGAACCCTCCAGGGCTGAGCTCAGAGGGGCTGAGAGAGCCCTGGGCTGGACTGGGAATTTCCTTGGAAGTGCCAATGCGTGGAGGGACCTTTTCCTCAGGAACCTCCCTCTCCCACCCATTTCCTGGGTGAGAGCTCCACCCGTTCAAGCCCACGTGTAAAACCCTCTCACCAGGCAGCTCTGGGCTCTGAAATTCTCATTTTTTATTTTCAAAATCCACCAACTCCCCCAGAATCCCCACCCCAGGGAGCCCCAAAGCTGCACAGGGCCCACAAACACAACCAAGGCTGGGCTGAAGGGAAGCAGAGCTGTCATCAAGAGACCTCAGAACTCGGGGAACGTTTTGGGGACAGTTTAAATTCAGACCTCACCATGTTTTAGAGCAGCTGCAGTTTCCTCTTGAAGAGTCCCCAGTTCAGTTTTCAACCAAAATAATCCGAATTTGCCGTCTCCTTATGGACACTGAACCCCCCCAAACCAACAACAAATGAAACTCAGAAAAAGCTGAGCAGCCAGGGGCAAAAGCATTTGAATTTTATTCCATTTCCTTTACAAAGAATGCAAAGATACAAAGACAGAAGCCTTCACACAAAAAAAATAAAGGTGGGAAGGGATGTACATGGAGCTGAGCTGCATTTCCACATCAGGTCTGGTTGCAAACACTTAAAGCCAACGTCAGTTTTCCACTTTACCCAGAGAAAAACACAATAAATAAACCTTTGCTGGTGCAGGGACAACTTTTCCTGCATTTCTGTGCCCCTGCTGCTGCACTGAGCGGGGTTTGTTTGCATAAATCAGTGAAATCACCCATTAATTGTCTGAATAGAAAAGGTTTTGCTTGTCCAGAGCAGCATTTTTGAGGCTGAAAATGCATAATTTTGGGTTTTCTCCCCAAACTCAACACCCTCCACCAGGCCAGGTTTAGCTGCCACTGAGTCAGAGACGCTGCTGGGTTGGGTTGGGAAAAATCAAACTTTCCCTTCATTCCCCCTTCCACAGGGAATCCAGACAGGAATGGGGCTCCCAAAAAAAGTCAGGAAGAGCTCAAAGTTCTGATTCCTCCCCAAAATAACCCCCAGTGTCTCCTGCCCTGCTTTGGGCTGGGGATGTGTCCAGGGGATGCTGCCCCACCCCGGCCCCTCCGACTGCGCCGCTGCTCCTGCCAGGAACACTCAGGATCCAACAAGGTTTGGTTTAATGAGCCTTAAACCCCCCAAAACTTCACCCCACAAACATCACAGAACTTCGATATCCAACATCTCTGCAAGGATGGAAACCCTTATCGCCTCTACCTCCTCATTTAATACCTTAAAAATTCCAAATCTGAGCCAAACGGAACCTTTTCCTCTCACAGGTGACATCAGACAGAAGCCAGGATATTTGGGAAGGGCTTTTCCTGCTGGACAAACAGGAGAGATCTGGTTGAATTCCAAAAATTCCCTTTCCATGGCATAATTCAACTCAATTTCTATGAGCAAGTTCAAGCCCGTTGGTTTTTCCTTCAGGAATTTTACAACTCCAGTGACAGGAACCATTCCTGGGTTTAGAACAGAGACTTTTCATCCCTTTTCTTTCCCTAAACCACAGTGGGAAAGAGCAGGATTGAGGAATCCCTGGGAATGTTCAAGCAGCCACATGGAGCAACCCTGGCTCCGAGTCTGGAATATATATAATATATAATATA
>VXAD01003169.1:0-53844 GCA_013399195.1 Dicrurus megarhynchus
GCGGGAGCCCCGGCCCGGCCCGGGCGATCCGGCCGCGAAGCTCCGCGGGCCCGAAGCCGCCCGGTTCTCCTCCTCCTTCCCCACTGTCTGCCCGGCCGAGGCGGCGGCCGGGTCAGCGCGCCCGGGGCTGAGCCCGGAGCGGCGCCAGCGCGGAACGGAGCGCTGCAAAGAGAGGAAATACGGGGAGCGGTTCTCCCGCTCGCCCCCGGCACTCCCCGGCCACCCGTACCTGTGTCCCGGGCCCCCGGCGGGTCCCCCGCGCCCCGGTCCCGCCCGGCGCCGCTCGTTCCGCGCCTCAGAGAAAATGGCGGCCCCGCGCCCAGGCAGACATTTATCCCCGCCCATCGCCCGCTCGGCGCTCGACGCCGTCCCTGCGCCCGTCTGCCCGGCCGCTCCCGCCTCCCCGCCTGGCGGGGGGAGCGCCGAGCTGTCGAGCGGCCGCTCCGCCCTGCCGCCATTTGGGAGCGGCTGAGGCGCCGCGGGCTCGGCTGCGGGAGGAGGGAGGGAAGGAGGGGATCCCGATGGGATCCTGCCGCCGCTGCGCCTCCAGCCCTGCCCGCGACCCGGCCTGGGAGTGCGGGATGAGCGCAGCCGCTGCGCCGGGGGCTGGAGCGGGCGCTGATGGGGCGGCAGAGCCGGCTCCCCTCAGGCAACCGCAGCGCTGCCGCCTCACAGCCACCCCCCGCCCTCAGCTCCCGGACCCGGCCGCCTCCCTGCACCCGCACCAGCCCTGCCTCGGCTGAGTCCCCGAGCAGTTTAACAATTAATTAGCTAATTAATTAACCGGGGCGCATCGGCAGCGCGTCAGCCCCGATGTGTGGGCACCGGCACCGGCTGGGTCCGACACCCGCATCGGCCGCGCTGCCGGAGCAGAGCCCCTGAGCCCTGACCTGTGCCAAGTAAAGGCTGCCCTACCTGTGCCAGCGCAGCCCTGCCTTACCTGGGCAAAGCAAGCCCTGGCTCTGAAGGGAACAGGCAGCAATTCCCAAGGGGCGGTACGTGCTGAGGGGTGGGGTGTGAGCTGCTGGGAAAGGTATCTGGGGAGAAATAAAAAATAAATAAATAAAAAAAAAAAAAATAGCGTGCAAGCTCTTTTCCTGGAGGAGACAGGGACCAGCTGTCAGGCAGCAATCCCTGTGTAACTCAGCACAGCTTACGGGGAAAAGCAGGGATACCAAAGGGCTCTGCTCGCTGTTAACTCACTTATTTTAGCTTTGAAAACGTACAGAATGGCACATCAAAATAATAAACAAATTATCACCCCAAAATACAGCTTCTCAGGATAGCCATTGCAAAGGAAAACATTTCTCCTAGAACTGTTTTTACAGAGCATTACACGTTTGCATTTACAGTCATGTAAGTTACACTAATTGTTAATTAAATTAGCGTTACTCTAAAAAAGAGCCTCCAGCAAAATTCTCAGCCTTATTTTGGATTTCTCTGCGGAAGAAAGTTCTGATATAAACCAAAACCTGAGTTCAGCTGAAGTCACATTAACCTCAGAGAGGCATAGGAAGGACAAGGAAAAAGCAGCACTGATGGGTTTGCCTCTCCGAAGCACCAAGTAAGAAAAAAATCCCAAAACACAGAGAGTCCTTAGGTACTGTGCCCTCCAGGAAGAGGTGTGGTTGCCAAGGGGATTGAAATGGGAATGGCAACCGGGAGCTCTGGAAGGCTGGAACAGAAGTTTCCATCTCTCTAGAATACCATGATTCCCATATATTCTGAAAGTTACCACTGATTCCAGTGTAATAATGCCTTCAGTTTAGAGGACATTGCAAAAAGAAATATTTAAGCTTTTGTAGCCCTCTTTTACAAGACAAACCACATGGAGATGCCAGCTGTTAAAAGATCTTATTCTTTTATTTTCCTCTTCCCCATTGCCATGGGCTCAGACCTACCAGAAAGCCAAATCCAGACCAAGGTGGTATCCACCGAGGGCAAAATTCAAAATCTGAATCATTCTTTTCAATGTCACATTTAAACTGAAGAAGTCCCGTGATGCACAGCTCCAGTTTATTTATGCAACTTTAACAGGAGTCATATCCATATATCTGACTGCAAAACTTAGCCCAGGAGAAAAAAATACAAAAATACACTCAAAGCAGTGTGTACAATAAATATTCACATGGCTTTAGGCTAAGCATGTCCATGTAATATGGTAGAGTAGTACAGATTCTAGCAAAATATGCAAAAGGATCTTAAAATACTGTAATATAAAATATAAGTACAATGACGAGCTTGAAAAGAAAGAGGGAAAGGAGAGAGGGAAAACCACCTCAAGAAGAGGAGGTTTTGACGAAGACCTTTCATAAAGTTTTAAACTTCTTTTAAGAGACTAGAACAGTGAAGGGCTCTAGTCATGGAGCAAATAAACACAGATCTGGAAGAAATCAAGCCAAATTTCAGAGTTAAACAATGCAAAGAAAGACAATAATTGCAAGAAAGAAGCAGAAAAGCAAACAAGGAAATTGAAACATTACAGCACTGAAGTAGAAGGGAAACAAAAACTGAACAGACTGTCCAAAATAAGCTGAAAATTACCAGCATTCTTCCTGAGGCTGATCTGGTTTATGTTTGGGATTAGACATTTAAAGTGTGAATGTCCAGACTTTCATTTGTCCAGACAGATAATCAGATCTTACATTTTCAGCCTCTGGGGTGTTTTCTACCTGTACAAAAAGCAGCCTGAGGCGTGATTGAAGGAAAACGAGAACCACTGGGCTTTAGGCTGAGTTAGCGACAGCACCATTCTCTGGGGGTGTGAGGCCAACCTGCCTGCTGGTTGTAGCCCTGGGGATTAATTCCCTTTCTCCAGCGGGTTTGTCACACAGGCAAAGCCATCCCAGCCCCATGCACCTCAGCTTCCTCACAGTCCCAAAGGGGAGGGATGATCCCCATCTTTGAGAAGAGTTTTCCCACTGCCTGCTGGAAAGGAGCATGGAAAAGCGAAACCTTTCCTTATTTGTGCTGGTTCCATTTGCAATATTTCTGTGTTCCCAGTCTACTTGGCTCTCGTTACTTGGGGATTCTCCAAAAAATATCAAATGTTTGAAGTGGCACCACATAACCTTAATTGTATCCTTAATACCTCTAAGCCTCAGAAGAATGAGCAGCAAGAATTAGGAGTGGAATGCTGGCTGGAAAAAAGAAGGAATGCATATACACACTTTATTATGGAATTTTGGGTATCAAATCTTACTCTCTTCCTCCTCAAACCAAGGGTTGCTATAGACAAACTTTGCCATTTTATCCAGGGTGCTTCCCTCTGAGCCACAGTCAGAGCATTGTCCTTCTGCAAGGTTTGATTATGCTGCAAATTATTCTCTTACTCCTGCATAAGATTTTTTTTTTGACTAAGAGAACATTGCTTAGGAAAAAATTTAAGTCAAGTTAGATACAAAAGAAGTCCAGCATATAGAGACCATGAAGAAAGTGGCCTTGAACAAATCAAGCATTAGCAACCTAAAAGAGAAGCCAAATAAGGCATCCCTCATTTGTACGATGATGCATAAACTATTTATATTTTATCATCCAGCTGAAAGACTTTATTATTTCCCCATGTCACTAAAGTGTTCAAAGGAGTGGAATATAATTTTTAGTCTGGGTTTTTCATGCATTGAGAATTTAAATTGCATAAATTACCTTACAACAACAGGACATCTTATATATGAAGCTGTTAACAGTGCACTAAACTTGTTTTGCTGGCATGAAAACCATTATTTTTGTTGCTTTGCCCTGAACAAATTGTCAGCTTTTTACTTTATCCATATCCAGCTAAAGGTGGTTGCTCTTGGGCTGGTTACCATGCTTGCTTGCCTTTCTCACCCTGTCCAGCAGCTCTTCAGCCAAACCTTGGGAGTCTCTCTCTTCCGTATGAAAATAACACCTGACTTCCCATAGGCACCACACAAGAGTCAGCTCCTTCCAAAAGCTTCACTCTTTATCTAATCAGTGATAAATGAAGCTTGTAGTGACTTCATTGCTTCTCTTAAAGGCTGGATTCTGGAAGCAGATCCACTGAAGGCAGCCAGGCTCTGGGCAGCTCTGTGTATCCCCAACCCCCAGGACTTCCCCAGGAAATCTTCATCCCGGTGTAAAGTGGAGCCATGCACACCAGGACAGGCTGATGCACCTCGCACACACTGAAGTGTGAAGGAATCACAGCACAGATGGCTTCAATTCACTTTACTTTATCTACTTCCAGGGGAAATTCAGTTTAAGTACTTTAACTTACCAAGAGCTGTCCTGCAAAGTTCCTTTTACACCCCCAGGTGAAGTCACTGGGCCATGGTTGCCTTCACAATGCTGCCAACAAGTTTTGCCTCATCTGTTCACTGCTTTATTCTGTATAGAAATTGAAGTTAGTATCTTCATTTTTCCCTTTCTTTTCACTGCTTTAACGCTTTCATTTAAGAAATTTGTTTATCTAAAAACACTATTCCATAAAGGACTATTATCCTCTATTGTATATTCTTTCAGAATTAATTCCACGTCTTTACTATAATCTATTAGGTGTTCATACTTATATGGTGTCTTTCTATAAAATTAACATTAAATATGTTGGATGAAAACATCAATTACGTAGATTTTCAATACCAGTTTGTGTGGGAACACTTCAGAGTAAAATTGAAACAGCTTTTCATTAGGCCTTGCAATAATTAAATTATTCTCAGAGTGCAGCTCTATAAACAGTAAACAACAATCTCCTACTGAAAAAAATAAAGTTATATTAGCCCTTCCTCACTGATAATCTTACATGAAAGATTCTTAGAATTTTCAACAAACTCTCCAGCAGTTTCCATCCTGCATGTGCTGCTGCTGTCATTTATGGTATTGCAGATATCCAGTGTCTCTGGCCTTGTTCTGTGCAGTGCAGCAGAGCATTGCTGGCTCTCCAATTTCAGTGCAATGCAATTTGCTTCTAGGAAAATTCAGAGGCACTGCACTCCCCCAGCCAGTTCTCTCAGGCTCCTCTCCAGACAGGCTGAGCTAAGCGGCTTTCCTGAATTTTAGATACTCATTTGCAGCGCTTATGACCAAGATTTAACTTTCCCCTGGTGTGACAAGAAGCTGTGCCATGCAAGAATGCTGCTCAGAGCTTTGAAACCTGAGATGTCAAGTGCAGGTCCTGCTCACAAACGATTTTCCCCCATGACCCAGCCCCTGTCCTCTGAGTACTTTGCTTGGTGCCCCCATTTGTTTGTACAGACCAGCTGAGAAAAATCAAACAGAAAATATCCCTGAAGCCACGTGGCCTCAAAGTGCTCTCTGAAATTGTGTCTGACAGGTACAGATATATTTTATCAGGTGGCCACAACTGGTTTTTCCCCATAGCTGGGAATGTGTTGGAGGAATAGCAGTTAAATAATTTTGGAAAGGATTGAGAGTGTGGGTAAATCTCCTTTCAGAACACAGGAAGTTTCAAAGAGCACAAGACAAATGCACCAGGTTAGTTGGGATAGCACTGGATACTGAGAGTATCAAAGCATGGAAATAATTTTAGAATAATGTTTAATAAATTTAATGTGGAGATGCTGAACTGATGAGTGCCACCTGCACAGTGAGTAAAAACTCAGTCTGAATAAGCATTATTTGAGCTCCAAAAATGGAAAATTTTTTTTAAAATTAAAAATCTAGGCTATAATTTGTGTCTATTTGAACAGTCATTCCTACTGCAGAGACAATAAATACAGCACTTTGATTTACACATGTATTCTATTTTTGAAACCTAACCAAACTGGTTTATTTGGTTTATTTTGACTTTCTGAAAAAGTCTAACCACAACAAAATCTCTTCAGAGCTACGTACTACAGTTTAAAAATAACAAGGCATAAAGAGCTCTTTCCTGACAAACATTTTTAGAACCCAGCCTGAACATACCCTAAAAACCTCTTCTGCAGCAGAGCAATTACACCTGATAGAGAGCTACATAAAGGATTTATCATCTGATTTAGTGTGGCATTAAGCTGTGCGTTGACAATTGCTCGTGGTAAATGAGCTCCATCCAATACTCAGTTTCTCTACAAGCAGAAGAATTACAGTTGTTTGTTGCTGTCCTATAGCATAGCAACATACCCCTTGCTTGTCACTCACAGAAGTTAAAAATCCAGTAACAGGCTAGCGTGATTTGAAATACCCTCTAGCTGTCTTGTTACTTGTTAGTAGGGATTTTAACAGTTGTTCATTGTAAAAACGTACAGGATGACAGCAAATTTCGTTTTTCTGTGAGGAGTCGTGAGTATGGAATGAGTAGTGACAGGGTAAGCTAGGAGGCTGTGTGTGCGTGCACATGTGTATCAGACCGTAGCTGAAAAATACACAAACCTTCCTTTATCTCTTCACAGATCACATGTGTTCCGTCTCTTCATCAAAAAGCCCGAGTGGATTTTTACAGCTGTGGCGAGGAACCCGCTCCACCTGTGATGTGTTTGTGTTGTGCACAGAAACCCTCGCTCCTGCCCTGCCGACGTCACCCTCGGCTTTTATCAAAGGCAGATTCCAGAGACGAGGAAACCCAAAGCAGCCAGTGAATCCATCCAAGTGCTCTGCAGCTCTGCTATTCCCAGGTAACACACACTAATTAGCATGTGGGTATAAGGTCATAAATACCTGCACCACTCAAAGGTTCATGTAGGCAGCGAGAAGACAAAAGTCCATTTTAGCCGTGTGCCTGCATTCATGCACCGAGAGAAGTGCAGCTCTCATTAACTGCATTCTGGTACAAAAAACAATGCTAAATAAGAAAAAAAAAAGCTATCTGGCTTTCAGCTGCAGCCTATTTATCCACTGTCTTTCAAGTTCATCTCAAACATTCAGATAAACAAAGATAGGTGATCAAAGAGCTACATTACTTTTGGCAATCCACCCCTGCTGTAGCCAGCCTTTGATTCTTGTCCTCCATGTCCTCTAGAGCAATTTGTGCTTTGAGGGCTGGGACAATTAAAACTCATGTTGCAAGCACCTGCCTTCAGCAGCAGCGTGCTCAGGAAAATGTGCCAGCAGGGCAGGATTTTGGTCACGCAGCTGCTGAGGCTCGGTGGCTGTACAAGGGTGGGCTCCCAGCAGCCCTGTCCAAAGCACACAGCACTCCAGAGCTCCACGGAGCTGCACAGGGGGACATTTCACCCTGGGCTGATGGACACATCCCTCACAGGGATCAGCACTCCTCTGTCCCAGCACAAGGCATCAGGAGATTCCCGCTGGGAAGCTCAAACATGATACACCAGTGTAGCTATGCTGTTCTTTAGAAACCTGCACATGGATATGGCTCATCTGGTGTCTGATTATAAAGGTGGGGGATGTTTTTGTCAGATGTTTCATTTGTTGAGGCCTTTTTTGCTGTTGCACATTCATTTCTCAGACTGGACAGTGGTGATCAGGTTGATTATATACATCAGGACATGCTTCTGCTACAAGACAAAAGTCAACTGAACTGTGATTAAAGCCTCTAACACAAGACACTCGCTTTGGTCTTATTTTTGAAAGAACTTCTTTTTTAATTTCTTTTTGCAAGATAATAAAAACCCAAAACAATGCTCTGAGCAAAACAAGTAAATTACTTGAGCAGTAATTAGCAAAGACATCAGGCCAAAGGAATGCAAACATACAAGTCTCCTGCTGGAGCTCAGTGCAGGAGCCCAGTGTGCTGCGTTAGGAGATTTGTTCAATCTCTCAGCAGCTGCAGAGAAATGAGTGTGGACATGTCTGCTTGTACCTGAGTATTTTTAATACTTTGGAGATACACATCTAATACTCACAGGTATTCACATTCATTTAATCAGACATTCCTCACCTTCAAACCTACTTCTGGTGGAGACAGCAACTTTGCATTAGCAACAAATTATGCAAGGCTTTCTTCTGCCCTCCCTATAAATGGAACTGTGACATAAGGACTTGAGTAACCGCTGGAACATTATTGCAGAGACATCCATTTCATTTGATAGCGAGGCCAAAAAATACCAAAAAAAGCAAAATCTAAAGCAAGCTGAAGCCTTTGCTCTTCATAAAGTAAGTATTTGTAACTTAGAATAACTGATTCTATGTTCACACACTAACTTCTAGACAGCAAATGAAAAAAAGGTTATTTTTCCCTCTTATCACATACAAAGCTGAATGGATGGAAAGGAATAGCAATGTTTTGTTGCCAGTAGGTAATGATGCATTTACTGATGGAATTCCACCTTGGGGATTGATGGCTTCAGCATCCTCCCATCCCAGTTCTTACACAGATCCCATGCTATCACCTTAATTCTGAGCAGTGTCACTGCAGTGTCACAGGCTCTGGGGCTCTCTGCTGGTTCTGGAACTGCAGGAAAGCCAAAGCTGTGCTGAGGGGAGGAGAGTGAAACTCAAGGCATTATTGCCATCTGGGGAGGTTCAGGGCTGAGACATCTCCCCAGGACACACCTGACAGATACTCCTCTTTCAAGGCTGTCATTTGAAAATAAACCCCGGTGGATTTTCTCCTCCTCTTGTGAAAACCTTGTTCATGTGGATGAGGAACAGTGGGATCAAAGTTACGTTGGTGCAGGCAATCTTCTGATGCTTTGCCCCAGCACCCTCTGGGTAAATTATCTAACTTCTTGTAGCTTTCAGAGTTCAAAATTGGCTATTTTTACTAAATCTTTGGGTGAAACATTCAGTACAAAGCAATAAATTATTTCCTCAAGAAATGGATTTTGATGTATCAAGTTTTCAAGTAGGATCATGCTTTTGGCTGACAAGAATGCAAGCAAAATTATTTGCCTTCTTTTTTCCCCCTCTCCCTCCTCATTTATCTTTTGATAACAGTCAACTGCACTTATTCTTAAAGAAGTATTGATGATTATAGACATAGTTTTGTTCAAAATAAAAACTGCATGTTTTAGAAGCAGATTTCTTGATATTTTAACCATAATATACAGTATATGTATTATTATAAATTAAATATATTATAAAATAAAATAATTTTTCACCCCTGCTTTGTTTATATCTAGGAGAGTTCAGGATATTTCCATTACAACCAAATGCCTAAATTCAGATTTTTAGGTCTATCAGAGTAAAGTATTTTATTGAGATTGTATAAAACAGAGCTACTCAAGAGGAATTGCCATTTGTGGAGCAATCCTAGGAAATCTTTGGGTAAGGATAAGAAACAGGATCCATTCTCATATTTGACACAAAAAAATGTCATGGGTTTATTTAGTTTAATGTAATGTAATTCACTTGAGTATTTAGCTTAAGCACGTGGAAAATCCTAGTTTCTCTTAGGGATAGGAAATAGACTCAAGTGATTAAAAGTCTTTGGTTACTTTTCCTGGTAGCTTTTTGTTGCTTGTTTTTGCAGGAAGTTGAGAATTCTCTGAGGAAAGCTCCGAGCTGTTTGTGTGGCTTTGTGAGTAATGGAAAGAATTTACACAAAATATGCCACTGCTGTGTAGTGATATGGAACAATAAATAATAAAATAGGTGAGAGGTAGGAACTGCTCAGACTCCCTTTCTATAAAATCGCTTTTCCTAGAGGAAGGTGGAACTGCTGTGGAACAACTCAGATGAAACAGTTGGGATGATAATTGCCAAGGAAGCCTGCTCTGGAATTTGGCAAGGAGCCGAGATGTCCTAATCACCTTTACTTTGCAGTTTTTGGTCTGAAAGCACTACTTGGAAGTAGCTGGAATTGTAGAATTTACTAATCCTGAGTAAATGCAATTGTTCTGCTGCAGAAACTTGGGCAGGCTTTCAAAAAAATAACAACATATTGAAAATATTATTTTGTAAGAGACTTGACAAAGGTATAAAATCCTAGGTAGGCAAAGTTGAACAGTATTGTAAATAATCCTTTATGCAGGCTGTTAAAATTAACAATTATTTTCTTATGAAATTTGCTAGTTTTCCATTCAATACTGCATTCCTCATTGAAGGAACAGCAGTTCCAAGGAAACTTTTATCACAGAAGGCAAAAATACGGAATTATCCTTCCACAATAACTGAATGCAGTAGAAAACTTTCAAAGCAGTAAGCCCTATAAATACTGTTCTTACCACAACTATTTACTACAAGGCATAACAGCCCTGGTCTTCATTAGCATTTTGAAATTAGTGAATGTCATTAGGAAAGGCAGCGTGTCCCAGGGAAGCAGCTGTTGATGTGCCACGCCGCTCCTTCAGCTCCACCAACATCACCCTTCCAACAGCCTCAACTGCTGGATTTTTAGGCTTCCCCTGAACTTGTTATTCTGCTTTCCTGCTCGATATTCGCAGTGTAAACAAGCAGCCCACGGGCCAGTGGTATCAGGCAGCCCTGTCAGTGTGTGCCCCAGGCACGGCTCGGTGCCCCCGCCTTGCCCCGCAGCCGCCCAGGCGCTTCCCACCGGGAATGCCGGCTGCGCTCAGCATTCGGGATGGAGGCCGTGCTTCCCATTCACAGCAGTCACCGAATTAAGCTAAAAAAGCCTGGCGACTTATTCTTGCTAAGACTCACACTATCAGGCTTCGTATTTCCTGAGAGAACGTTTCAGTTTTGGGCTTAATTTCCAGGCACAATCCTCCCAGGTGATGTGCTCCCAGGTCTGACCGTGCAGACAAGCAGTTCATGGCTTTGTCAAGGGTTCAAGTTTCACTCTGCAGCAGTGGCAACACCAGGATTTGCTTAAAACAGCACGGAGAAAGCCAGGGTTTGGTTAAGTTCTCTGAACTTCATCTTTTCCTCTGTGAATAAAAAGTAGGAGCAGTGCTCTGCTTTAGGGCTGAGGTGCAGTTTAACAGTACGTGCAACTGTGTAATTATATCCTGAGTGAATGGGGTTGTTCTGCTGCAGCAGCAACCTGGGCAGTCTTTCAAATAAATGAGAACATTCTGAAGATGATATTTTGTAAAAGAAGACTCGACAAGGATATGAAATCCAAAGGGTGCCGAAGGGACAGCCCCTTTTCCCCTTGCAGCCCCAGCTGCAGCCTCTGCCTCTCTCACCCTGGATCAGCTCTCACAACCTGCACCCCGAGTCAGATTTGATGTTTTCCTGCCGAACCTCCCGTCCCAGCGCTCCTTGAGCAGGGCCAGGGAAGGATGAGGTGTGCAGGGACTGGAATCTCCCCATCTGGCAGCAGCCCACGGAGCCGAGTTATTGGCTGGGAAACTGCAGCCTGAGCAGCTGGAAACTGATCCCACAAAGAGGAGCTTTTGCATATGCAAAGTAGTTCTCAAAGGCCAGCCCTGCTTACTCAGCTGTTATCACACTCACATGAGCAGCAATATCATTACGTACAGTCAGAGCTCAAGCTGCTCATTTTTTTTAATCTGTTGTTCAAAATCCCATATACATTATAATTAATTTACCTGCCACAGGTATTAGCTGGTTCGAGGAAAGCCCATGTGACTTCTTCAAAAGGTCATAAAAAATAACAGTAGGAGTAAATTGGAAGGCAAGAGAATTTGCTGATAAACAAAATTTTCAAGATACTTGAGGCTAAAACGCAGACACTAAAAAAGTGCAATATTAGATGATGAAATAGTAGATTCCACGTTATGCAAGTGGGTGCAAAGCAACAGTCTAGGAAAAGACAGCCTGCATGGTGTGTTATCAGTCAGGGGTTCTGCTGTAGCTCTTGTCAACCAGATAAAGACAGGTGGGATTTACTGGGCAGAGCTCCCAAAAATGCCAGCTCAGTGCTCAGCAATGGTTAAAACAAGAAACAGCGTCAGGAGTTTAGGATGGGAGAGAGACGACAACAAAACAGCAGAGAGTATTTCCTTAAATTGGAGAATTTAAGGCTGTACCACATTTTGAACACAGCATGAAGGTCTGTTCCTGCACTGCTATTTACGTGTAACAAAATTAAGAGGAACAGGAAAGAGCACCAGGGATTTGGAGAGATACAAACCAGCTCCTACATGATAAGCAACTAACTGCATTAGGAGCCTTCAGCTGGGAGAGAAAATAATGAGGGAAAAAGCAGTTATTTTCATAGGACAAGCACCTCTTGCATGCCTCTATAGTCATCTTGTAGGGACTGAAAAGATTTGAGTAAGAATTAGAGAAACTCAGAAAGTCAGTGCTCTGCTGGGTATTTGTTGATATTCTCTATCAAACCACGACAGGTCAGTGACAGGTGATCAGGAAGGGGGCTGTATGCAAACACAAAAGGGTTTTCTCCCACTCTGACTTCCAGTGTTGTAGCTATCAGTGAAAAGTTTTCCTGAATTGGAGGCTGATTTTCTATTGCTGGGCATTTGGAAGTCTTTTATGCTTTCTCTAAGTTGCCTTTTGGGATTTGTGTTCAGCTTGCTGTGATTTTATATTCGAAATACCAGAGCCAAGGGCTTTTAAATTGCCATTCAGAAACCACTTACACTATGCCAAACGACTTCTTGGCAGCTAATATTGCTCTTTGTTCATCCTGTTTAGATTTGGAGGGAAAGATCCCTGTAGTTGTTGGTTTTTTTAATTAAAATTTCTAGATTATGTTGAGTCTCTAGAATAGCATCTTTAAACTAAACAACCTGCAAGCATTTTATCTTTCTAGCTGTTACTTCAAAATGCAGACAGAGATTGATAAAATCAATAATCTATTATTGAAAAATAAGCAATCTATTATTAAATACATTACTTGTGCATCTCCTAATTTGAAAAGTATTTAGGACACAAGATTTAGATGCAGATCTGTTCTCCAGCTGTTCCATAGTTGTTGGAATCTGAGTCTGCTAAGCCAGGACAGCCTAGGCTTTTCAGAATAATTATGGCTCAGCTTTAGTGATGCTCTTGTTCCCTCACAAAATCCTGGAGAGAACATTTTGCCGTGCTTGACCTTTGTTTCATTAAGTAGGATAAACACAGAGTTGTTTCTCCAACACAGAAAAAATACCAGTATGACATAAAAACACTTAGAACAGTTTTGACAGTAAAGCAGAAAACCCACATGGTTTAATTTGAAGGGTTAAAAAGCTGTGCTGTGTTTACAAAAATTCTACAAATAACTTGAAAATCCTTGAAAATGACAGGTAAACCCTAAAGAAGCATCTGGAGTGTTAATTTCTGGAATAAAGGTGCATAGAGAATATAAAAAGACGTTGAACTCAGAGGTTTTGTTTATACAGAGCCTGGCAACACAAAGCCCCATGAAAGTGTGCAATGTGTTTTTAAAAAGCAGGTTTAAAACACGTGGGATTGTCATCCCAGATTTCTCACTAATACATAAAATTAAGGGGAAAAAAAAAAAAAGAGGATGGGAAAGGAAAGAGAAATAACATTTTCCCATGCAGGTATTCTGGAGGGTAGAGCAGACTCACCCAACATGGTAAACAGTTTGCAGAAAGCCAGGCTTAAAAGAGAAGTACAATGAGGAACTCTGCAGTCAAAAGAAAAAAAAAAATACAGAAGTTCCCCAACTAAATAAATGTTCAGTGCTAAAATTTATCATCCTGATTCTAGGAACTCAGTGATATCACTCCAGGCTACAAAAATAGCCACCCAAGGAGTCACATGGAGTGATGTAATGTGAACGTGGGATAAATCCTTGCTTTTTTTAAACTGAAAAAATTACATTCAGCGAAACTCTAGGAAAAGCAGAAAGCACCACAAAGGGCAGTGGCCCAGGTCGGGGGCAGCTCAGCTGTGCTCTCCTGGTGCTCCATCAGCGTCCCGTGGCAGAGCAGAGAAATCACTGCACGGAAGGGATGGGTAATACCTTTATTTCTGATTCAATGCATCATCACAAAGCCTCTTAATTCCCTCTGTCGAGGAGGGAATAGATATGGAGTGTCCAGCAACCCCACTCTGAGGTTCTGCCCTCAGGAAGGCAGCTCATGGCTTCTCAAATACAAAGGATTTTTGCTTTTCTATCGCATGTCCTTGGAAATAAAGGTACCCAGGAAATCAGAGATGCAGCACAGGGCAGTGCTGGCATTTCAGTTTGGGCAGCCTGCACTCCCACGGTAACGTGCTCCAGGATAAGGTTCTCCAAAACCTGAAGTATTTCAAAGAGCCCTTATTAAAAATATAATCCTAAAACATTTCTAAGAAAGAAAGAAAAATAAAATACAACAACTTTTGAGACTTCCATTGGAATATACTGGAAAAGACCAGAGTGCTGAGCTGTGACTGGTTAAAGATAATTAATGGCTGGGTGCAGTGTGTTAATCACTGATGGCAGCAAAGAGCATCATTCCATAGCCCTGGTGCATGAGATCATTGGCCAAGTGGGTATTGCTAACCACACGAGAGAAGTATTGCTCCTTCCAGCATGGAATGTGGCCAGAAAGGGGAAAAAAAAAAAAAGTTTTAGAATGTCCTTTATGAAAAACCAAATTTAAAAAGTGGCTCTGCCAGGAGCTGCACGTGACTTGCCAGGTCCATCTTTTAGAACTGCTCTTGAATTTAAATTATTGTATAAATTGATTCTGCATTTCTCCCACATCATGGCACCAGTGAGGAGTTTAGCAACAGCCCCATTTGGCTGTGGAGCCTGTCACAGCTCCTGCTTGTTGGAGTTACTCTCATTATCCAGCTCCATTAATTCCAGCTTTCTTTTCTGGAGCACCTGAATATTCAAGTGTGATGCTTTATGCCACTTAATTCTCTTCACAGAGCCATGTGTTAATAAGGAAATAGTGTGGTTTTAAGATATAATGCACAATAAAAATATATACAACAATATCATGGCAAATTTCAGATGATAATGAGCAACAACCACAAAGGCTTCGGATTTAAAGCAGTGAAGGTCTCAAATTGTGGCTCTCAGTCAAGTCACTCAGGGGAGTAACTGAAATTAGCAGATCTTAAATGTTTTACTGGCTCTGAGATTAAGTTAAATGCAATAAGGAGTTTTCCAAGAGTGGCAAAATGACTTTGTTAGTGACAGAGGGAATCAGTTGGGGAAAAGTGTGAAGCAGCAAGGCAGCAGCAGGGAGCATCTATTGTATTGTACACCTGGAGCTTCCAAAGCATCAAATCCAAACCGTGAGATCACACTAAAATAAAAATAGATAATCCTGTTTAGTCCTGCCTATTGTTCCCCCTCTGTCCCCAGAAGACAAGGGGATGTCTCAGATTATTACCACTACTCTCAATTCCAGAGCTCTTTCAGTGCCCCCCGTTTCACTCTGGGTTATTCTGTTCTGTCCCAGCCTTGCAGTGTACATCAAGGAGGAAATCAGCATTTCACAGGGGTCCTGTCCTGTCCTGGGCTGAAATCCACAGAGGAGCTGCAGCTTCTCAAATCCTCACGAGACCAATCCCTGTCCTCACATGACCCAAGGAAGTCACAGGACTTGGTGGCACCGAACAAGAGAGGCTGAGGTGGAACTGCCAGTTCTGCTGAGAGTTTTCCACGTGTCCCTGGATTTGGGCTTTGTGTGAGGGGCTCTGCAAGAGCCACTCGGGGCAGCTCCCACACCTGAGCACACAGACCCTGCTGGGCTCCTCACCCCCCGTGGGCACCAGACCGTGCAGCACCCAGAGGTTCAGAGCCTCTGGGAGGTCCATCATGCTGCAAAGGCCATCTCAGAGCTGTGTTGTGAGAGATTGGAGGGAGTTAAATCTCCAATTTTCACTCCTTCTCTTTGCTTTTTACACTTCCATCCCTCAGTGAGAAAGGAGGAAGCAAAGATAAGCTAAACATCACAAGACTCCTGGGTGTTACTGCAACAAGGACTCAGTTCTGACATTCTGGAACGTGTTTGGAAGATGCTTTGTTCAGGAAGGGTCCACAGCCTCCCCAGGCCTCCATTTCCTATCCCTGAAGTGGAAACAGGCACGGTTCCCTTGGCCTTCCAGCACTTCCACAACTGTTTATGAGGCATCAACAGTGGTTATATGAGGGACAAATTCATCATTCTGAATCCTGCCAGCACTGGACAGAACTGCAATATTGACAAGGAAAAAGATCTCCAGTGTTTACTAACACTGGCAACTGTGTTCATGAAGAGGGAGACACTGGAAAACAACAAAAAGCCCACCTGGAACAAGGAGAAGCATTGGAGAGCACAGCAGAACAGAAAACAGAGATATTTACTGCACACAGCTATGTGCTACATGAAATTCTCCCTTCAGCCACAAGTCAGCTGGAGAAGTGTTATCCCACTTCTGGGGGGTGAGAGGCAAAGTGAGCCATGGGAGTCAGGCAGGAGTGAACCTCCCTGATGTCCCTGGGCCCGGCAGGCAGAGGTGTCCCTGCACAAGAAACTCCACCCTGAAGGAGAACCTGCTCCTTCCTCCGAGGCATCTGCCTCCCTTCTTTTCCATTGCATGTGAGGAATGAAGAGGGAAAAATCTCTCAGCAACCTGTAGAGAAACTCCTCACAGAAGGGCATCCAAAAGCATCCACTTGCATGTCAGTCTTCTCTAGGAAAAACTGCTTCTGATTTAAGTTTGAATTTTTTTTTTTTGTTTTTCCATTCTTACCACTTGTAGCATTTGTACATTTGTTCCAAATATCTGTAAAATCTCACATGTCTGCCTAGGAAGAGTTTCACCAACATGCTTGCAGCATAAACAATCTGCTCTTGCTGTCCAAAACATAAACAGAACCCAAATTAAGAGTTACTCACTTCTCAGCAGACTGAGTGGCATTAAAATGTTACAAACACTGCACTTCCCTGGCTAGCAGCCCTGTTTTCCCCATGGCCTCTAAAAGAAGGAACAAAATTCACACTCAGGTGATGTTGCAGTAGTTACAGCTGCCCCCCTGACATATTTTTATAGAGGCTATTTGATTCCAAATTGTAAATGTCTGAAAATGCCATCCCAAAGCAGCAAGTTCCTAGAGAACAAAGGTGATGGCCACTTCAGTTCCAAGCTGTCCCAAGTTTTCTTTTACTTGGACTCATCCAATCTTTAATGGGAAGGACAATTAAACACCGCTGACACATAACATTCCAGGAGATCTGAAGAATCCCAAGCACTTTTCCTTCCAAAACTATTTTTGAAAATGAAGAGTTCCACTGGCAAGTTGGAAATAAAAAGTTACACGGAATTTATCTTGAATTCTCTGGCCACATACAAGTTTCTGTTTGCATTAAGCTCTGATCTCCTGAAGCCAGTCATAAACAACAACTCTCTGTTTGATCCTGCACAGGGAAATTCTTCCCTGGATCCTCAGGAGCGTGGCTCATCCGTGATATCATCGTGGCCTGGCCTGAGGAACAGAGCACGGTCCCTGACCAACCCCTTTGAACTCTGGCAGAGCAGTGTGGTTATTTCTCATGATTTTACCAGGCAGAGAATGCTTCTGTCCTGGGATCCAGCCATTCTTTGGGAAATCCAGCAGCTCCAGCTCTCTCATCACTCCCAGTCCTTTGGCCATCTGCTCTTCCCATCTCCTGGGGTGCAGCATCCAGGTCATCACTTCACGAGGCACCTGGACCTTTCTTTCTCTCCTTCAGGACCCAATGTGATTTTTTTTCAGCTGAGGTTTTAAATGGGAAGCAGATCCAGGAATGCAGCCCTCACAGGAAAAGAGAAGCAGAAAGTATCCCAAAGTCCAGACCAGTCCTCACCCCTTCTCCCCAAGGAACAGGAATGTAATTCACAAATAAGGACAGCAAAGCAGAGCTGGGTCCCCCAGGGGTTGCTGAGGGATGTCACCAGTGGATCACTCGCTGGGGGAAGGTGGTGGAACTGCAGGTGAGGTGGCACTGGCAGCCTTTTTTTACCAGGCAGCTTTAGAAGTGCCTGTTCCCCAAGGCAAAAGGCATTCCATCAATTTAGGAGACTCCAGAGAATCAAATAAATAGATACACACCCAACTCCGTATGTTTTCCTTGGGTTCGTTGTTGCTGTGGTAGAAGTTTTCTTTCCCCAGGTCATTTTGGGGTCCAGTCTGTGCTTTTTGAGGTTTGTTCTGTAATCCCAGCACCAAATTTATAGCTGAAGGTGTTCTCCAGCAGCTCATCACTGAGGGCCTGCACACAGCTGGCAGAGTGCTAGCCACCAAAACAACAGAAAAAGGTTTAATCTCTCCTTTCCAGTGATGTCCCCAAGAGACCATGAGGGGAAGATTACTGGGGAGGGAGGAAAAAGGCCTTTTAGACTCTACCCAGGAGGAAAGGGAACGGTGCTGGGAGAGGCTGAGCAGTTTGAGAGGATACAGCCAAGACCATTTTTGAAACCTGTCAACAAAACACCACAAGAGTTAGGGGTAAAGTCTCTTTCGTACGTGCCAAGTCCTCAGGTTCTGCCAGACCCAAGTGGGATACCCAAACCCAGCTCTGGTGGCTGGTTTTTATCTTCTTTTTTTTTTTTTTTTTTTTTTTTTTTTGTCTTTCAGTCTCTCCTGATGGAACTGATTTACTTTGTATAAATACACAAAAATAGGAGCAAAATCCTGGAACTTCTTTGTTCCAAGCTATTGGCCTAGACTTGGTGATAATTTGGAATGAAGGGATGCCTCATCTAAACCAGAAACTTCATGTTAGAACTCTGAGATCTTCCCTGACAAAAGCTGCACCAAAATAAATTGGTTTCCATGCAAAACTTTTGGGTGTGAATCTCATTTCCCAATGAAAAAGCATTTTGTCAAAAGATCCTTGATGAGTTCTTTTTCTGAAGAAACACGTTTCAAGTAATCACTCCACAGGCCAAGGAGGTATTTGAAAATCATGAGCTTCATCAGTGTCAGCCCACAGATGCAATTTTACATAAGTAATTAACTTGACAAATACACATAAGTGTTCTCTACTGGTTTGCAGTTATTTTCAGGCAGCTGCAATTTATTGATGAGCAGTCTTTGCATATGAATAGAGTTTGATCTGTGCATGACTAATTTCTACTTCTGAAAGAGATTTAACATCTTTTGCTTCCTGCTAGAAAGCAATTACAATTTCTATGAACAATTCAGCATTGAACACTACCCTTAGATTGGAAGCTGGGTCTCATTCTTAACTCGTTTGCTCGCTTTTGATAGTGCCCAATAAATTCCACTGAAGCAGAACCTTAAAGGCCCATCAAGTGATAATTTATGGGACTCTGAGCAGCAAAATCATAGGACCACAAGAGAATCTGAATGTTTTGTATTATCTTTGTGCTTACTCCGAACCAGACACATAAAGAGTCTTTTTGCAGTTGAGTGCTGACAATTTATGCTCCATTGCAAGAGGAGTTGTGATCACAAAATGGCCCTGTCAGGTTTTGTACAGGGAGATGGAGTTAAAGCAACAGTGATTACGAATGGCAACCTAGAAAGCAGCTTT
This sequence comes from Dicrurus megarhynchus, assembly GCA_013399195.1. NCBI lineage: Eukaryota > Metazoa > Chordata > Aves > Passeriformes > Dicruridae > Dicrurus > Dicrurus megarhynchus. The sequence continues at coordinate 19,164 of VXAD01003169.1, forward strand.
AATGTATATAACATATACATATTCCTTATATACTCCATGTTTTTCTGCTTGACATGACTCCAGTGAGTTTTACTGACCTGTGCATGTAACAGTATTAAAGCAGAAGTGCTTCCACACAGCTTTGCTGGGCGTGTTGATGCACCTGCCATGTGTAACTCCAGGGCAGCATCTGAAGAGGTTGGATGCTGGTGATGCAGGAACAGTTCAGGGATTCCTGGCAGTGGAATTTACTGCACAGTTCAATCTCTGGCCACAGGTACTGGCCCTAAGATTTGGGAAATATATTTTTCTTGGATGCTCTCTTGTCACCATGTGCACAAAAGTGACTGTGGAGAGGACAAGCACCATAAATTCCCAGTTTCTCAATAATTTTCCCTCCTGACTTGAACATCCCGTGTCTTGTTGCTAGAGCAGAGAGCAGGGACCACCACCTCTGCTAACACTGCCAATATATTTTCATTTCCCCTCTGGCCTTTTTAAAATGCAGCACAATATGGGTGTACAAGCTACCAACATTGAATTAAGAGTTCCACAGCCGTGTTCAAAAGAGCTGTGAAATGCTGCATTTTGTTTGTTGAATGAGAAAAACAATTTTAGTCCACTGGTGGTTGGAGACACTTCAGCAGTGAGATCATACCTTTTTATAATCTCAGTATTTAGAGTGTAATTGAAACCAGGAGAATAAAAAGCTGCCTTTTGAAGACAGAATGTCTCTGCTGAGTACGCAAACACTCACATTTGGAGGTGCAGGATGCAGAAAGGTGGGACTTGGAGCAGTTTGTCACAATCAAAGGGGCCCAGAGCAATAGCACTAAGGACCATTTTTCATATAAATTGATAGTTGATAATATAAAGGTGTGGTGGGTGTGGAAAATAGGAAGAGAGGCAAGCACTGGATAAGAAGTATTAGTGTGAAGGATTCATTTCACACAAGGGATTCATTTCAGCTGTATCAAAGAAGGATGCTCCTGCTGACTCCATGGTTCATCTCTACTATCTTTGACCACAAATAAACACTTCAGTCAGTAATCACTTCCATTTCCAGTGATCCTGATCAGGTATCAGTGTTTGTTCTCTGCCATGGCATCTATTTAGTCTTAACAAAAGCGGCGTGACAACCGTATTTGAATCTGGACAATTGTATAAACAATGCTGCACAAGCTTCTGATTAAGGCCTAAATGTGTAAAACTTTGTGTGCCAGTAGTTCTTCATTAGCCTGCACTCAAGAATCCAAGTAATTCTTTGGCGAAATAATAAATTCCCCACAAGCCCTTGTTAGCAAATCAATTCTGAACTGAAGTGGCATCTGCTCATTCACAGTTTCATCAGCTCCTGAACCAGTATTAATTGGTGGAGTTCTCCTGGTAGAGCTGAGGCTGTCACTGCATTCTTTCAGCTCTGTGTCTGTGGGGAGAATGGGGCCAAAGAAGGAGCCAGGAGAAGGTAAGCAAAGCATTCTTCTGGGACTTTGAGGCTTTGAGGAAAGGACTGCGGGATTTTGGCAAGACGTGGAGGAATCCAAATGCAAACCCTGTGAGAGAAACCAGATTCACAGAGGTGCTGGAAAACAGTGGGAGGCACTGGCTGGCGAGATGGGAGAGTGATTAACCCCAGGAAGCTGGCAGGGAGGCTGAGGTGGGAGGCTTGGGGGGAATTCAGTCAGGTTTGGGGTTGTTTTTCACTGCTCCACACCGAGCTGGTTCTTACAGCTTCATCCTGGCAGGTGGGCACGGCACCAACCAGCAAGGCAGGATGCTCTCAACTCGATTTTGAAACTGAGGGCTGCCTATCTGCAGAGGTAGCTGTTATCAGCCTGGCTTTATTATCAGCCAGGGGAAACACTTCCTTCAGGTTGCAGCCACTTTACTTTCCCCAGCAGATGCTCAGGTCGCAGCTGGTCCCACATCCCCGGGCTGCAGCTCCTGGTGTCCAGGAGAAAGGAGCAGCTTTGTGGGAATAACACAGCAGCAGGACACCTGTAAGTGCCCTGATGGGATCTCAGAGCCCCAGGGATTAGAGTGTCCTCAGAGAAAGGTTTGTGTGCATGGAATAAGCGATTTCCCTACATTCACTCACAGACACAAACCTGCACTGAGCTGGTTCTAGACTGATTTGAGCTCCTCTGAGAGAATGGAATCTTGGGTGAATCCAAGAATAATAAATTAATAATAAAGTAGCATATCACAAATTTGAGCATTTTTAGAAGCCTTTCAGACACAGGTTCCTTCAACTGAATTAGGAGAAAGGAATGATTATCAAACCTCTTGGGTTTTTTTAATCTCAATACATAGGAACATCAAGTTCTGTAATGCAATCTAGTGATATTTTCTCAGGAATAAAATTGCTGCAAGAATCTCCTCTTCCACGTGCCCATACCCTCCCACAGCATCACCCACCCCTCACAGTATGGGGTGAAAACTTTGATGGAAGGAGTTAATTTGGGCAGAGGAAGAGCTGAAATGGCCAGTGAGACTGTACATCCCCTGGTGTGTAAATTAACTGCAGGGACTGGGTAAATTCCCCAGTTCTGGCTGCCCAACGTAGGCTTCAATATCTGCCTGCTTAGTTCCAAGCACTTTTTATTTACTCTGTGGGCTGAATACCTTCAAAAGGACACAAAACTGTCCCAGGGGTCTCTGCACACCTTGTGTTTCCACACAAAGAACCAGAGCTGTGTCCAGCCTCCAGTGTAAAATTAACTGTGGTGTTTAAATGCTTTTCACAGCTAAAATTTATAAATTAAAAAAATAAAATTCATAAATAAATAAAATAGCCCCAATTTATTATACATTAAATGGCTTTCTCAGGACAGGAACCATATATTTTTGTACTCACCAATATATTACATACTGTGAGTAAAAGTAAAACCATATCCACGTTTTGAGACAACAAGATTTATAAATGTACATCCAACGTTAATTTATAATCTGAAGCACAGAGTTCCTTCTGCACCTTGAAAACTCTACCTTTGATTAAACAGCGATTACAATCTTCCCTCAGATAAAATATCTACGTGTGTGTATATATTTATGTGCATCATTTCAGAATCAAAGCCTTGCACTTCTTCTGGGTGTCATCTGCTGGCACTGGGAGCTGATCCCAGCACCCCAGAATGCAGCCTGGCAGGTACTCATCTGCTGCCTAAAAAGGGCTCTCTAATTGCCCTGGGTTTTCTCCCTTTGGAACTGGCTCACTAACCTGTAATTTCTCCTGCTATCTGCCCAAAGGTAAATGAAGTATCTGGTACACCCAAGGAATTCCTCATCTGCTACAGGTGACTGCAGACTGGGAGCTGCCATCCCCAAGGAAGAATGGATTTCCATGCAGCCAGGTTCCAGTGATACCCCCGGGCAGGAAACATCGCTCCTGCTTCCCTTTTTACACCGTTTTGGAGCTCTTAGGGGAAGAACAGAAAAGCCTTCGTGAAGCCTCCTCCTCTGAGCTCCAGCACAAGATCGAAACTGGGAGAGATTGCGATCATTGAGCAAGTATTGACTTGATTTAATAAGGCAGGAAGAGCCTCAGTGAGCAACTGCAGTCGCTGCTGCTCCCCACTGGCTCCGGGTGCTGAGCAATTCAGCCCAACACCCTTTGTCCTCCCCCTTTTGCAACATCGGGGTTGTTCTTGCACTGGGCACTTTGCACTCAGGCAAAAGCATTACAGGGAATCCTCCAGTGTCTCAACTTGAAAAGATTCTGCTGTTAATAAGCAGCTGGTCAAGGCCAATGCCTTGTGTGAAAGTGGGGAGGAGGCTGCAGGACTAAAGGCAGGTTAGCATGGAGTGACAGTGGGTCTGTGGCAAGCAAAAAAAGGGCTGAAATAGGAAAATACCAACTCTTCTCTCCTCTTCCTCGCTTTGAGGAACACTCTCCTTCCTGCTGGCATCCTGGCATCAAGGCCCTGCTTTCCCTGTGGCCTCTGTCTTGCTCCACGTGTGGGGAAGTGGACAAGACACCAGGGAAATAATCAATGCCAAGCACCTGGAGTTTGGCTTCTGGAATGCACAGGAAGGCCAGGATTTATAACAAAGTCTGGGACAGCCTTTACTCCAGACAGCAGCACTGCTTTCTCTGCCTCAGCAGTCAAGCCTCCGTACCCAAAACTGTTCCGTGTCTTTCAGTGCTCATAACTACAAAGCTCATTTCAAATCCACTACAGATTTCCTAACAAAAAAGGTGAAGTCGTTTTCTATATGGAAGTTATGGGAGGATACTCAAGTTTCAGGCAGCTGGTTTAAGTATTGGTGAATTGGTGGACAAACAGATTAAAAATTCAAGTAAAACCAGTGAAATTATTCCCATGTACGTGCTAAGAAGTGAAAATGAGAAAAAATAATCCAGTCTGTGGGGTGACTGTGTGTGTGTGGTGCTTCCATCAGCACTGGAGACAGTGGGTGGAGAGGCTGCAGGGGGTGTGGAGACATTTTACAAAAGCAAAACCAACCTGCAGGTGCAGCCAAAAATACTCTGCTTCAAATTCAGTCAACGAGTTAAAAATGCCACTGAAGTCCCAGAGTGTGAACCTGCCAGCATTCAGCAAAAATGTTTCTTCTCTTTTTTCCTTTAATACAGTTCCTTCACTAATTATTTCAATAATTACACCCTGTAAGAGCTGGAGAGCAGGGGCTTGGCTCCTACAGAGCGCTTCAGCTTTTAGATTTATTTGTTTTTTCTCCACCTCTGTGTACACGGTTTTATTTGTATGCAAACAATATTTGTGCAGGTGCCTACCTGGGGTTTGGGGCATGCCAAGCCAGGGCTTGCCAAAACTTTGCATTTTTTGTTTTCCTTTTCTTAAGCAAACAGTCATTTCACATACCAAGGCACCAGAGGGATGGATTCTGTATAAAAGTCCACATTCTTTATGGAACTGTTATACTTTCTTCTTGCATTGCAAGTGAATAAGGGACAAGATAGAATAGAATAAAACCTCGTGGCAGAATTCTGGCACCTTTCTCTGCAGCCTCCAAAGTAAGAAGGTTTCTCTGGACCCCCTGATACACTTCTTGCTACCTGATACACTCCAGGGTAACAAAACATTGGAGGCAAGGAGAAAGAGTGATTCGTGGTTGGGAATATTCAAAGGAGGGGACAAGCTAAGGACCCTCAGACATGAGGTTCTTTAAGCAGGGACTTCTGGACACCTCATGGGATCAAAATGAGCAAGTCTTAAACCTGAGTGTCAAACTGAATCTGCTGGTATTCAACTGACTGTAAAAGTTAGTATCATCCTGAGTATCAAAAGGAAAAAGTATTTAATTAAACTTCCAGGGCACTGTGATTCAAAATGAATAAGCCCCAACACGTGTTCTGGGGGAGAACTGTGCAAGCAAACCAGGGTTTTGTGCAAGGATCAGAGCAGTGGCAGAGGGAACACAGCTCCTTTTGGGGCGAATGCTGCTCCATGCCTGGGCTCTGCAGGCAGCTCTGCTCCTCTCTGGGGCTTTCTCTGGCACCGCCACCCCCTGGGCTTTCCCAGGAGGGATGTGGTACCTCTGTGCTAAGGAGGAACAGCACAGCCCTGCTCTCACCTTCCCCCAGACAGAGGAAGGAGCACGGAGCACCCCAGCACGTGGCACAATCCAAACCAGAGGAACATGCAAAAAAAAAATGGGGAAAATGTCACATTTGGGCTTCAGAAATGAAGGAGGCAGTGACCACACCAACTACACCAGGGCTCAGACTCAGCAGGAGCTGACTTCACCAGGGGATGCAGGGTAGAGAGCCAACGACATTAATCCAACATGCAGTGCCCAAAATACTCATCCCAACCTTTTTGCTTCAGATTTTGAGGCAGCCTGGGGTACCTGTCAGTGAAGGGAAACACAGGGTGGCTTTGGAGCTTAGAGGGGGAAACACAGCAACAAAACATTTGGGGAAGAACCGTGATACACTCCCACTTTGTTATTCTTTCTCCCCCACCTGATTAATGGCAGTTTATTAAGGATTTGGATTGGGAATACAACTTTATATTACATTTAACTTGTAAACTCCTCTTTCAAAACTGAGGACAAAGTGTGCTCCATTGTCCAACACAAGCAGGAGTCTCTGCCAAGAAAAAGGACACTGGGCAAAGGGGTTCTGATGGCTTGTTTGGCACAGGCCTGTGTTTGTAAAAAACCTCCATTTCCACTCGTTTGGGTGGGGAGTTTTTATGGAACAAGCTTGATTAGGTTGCTTTCCTAAGGAGAGGAAGCTTATGTAATGGTTCAGTGTATCTCTTTCTCCAAATTTCATACATATTTGACACATGAGTCAAGGCCTCAAAAATAATTAATTTTCTAAAGTTTCTTGGAAGTCGGCAACTGAAGACAGAAAAAGGAACCATGTTCATTCCTCAGCTGAAGGAAAGACAGAACTCAGGCACCAAATATCCTGTTTATGCAGCAGGCTGGCCAGGGCCCATGCACCTGAGGCTGAATTAGCCCCAGGATGAGAGGGGTTTGCCCCCTGAAATGAGAATGACAGCTCAGGTATCTTTATTTACCACAGTGGGGAGCTGAGGTGCTTCAGGGACAAGACCACATAAATCTGTGGTGAAACTGCTCAAGTGTTGCTGCTCGTGGGGCAATGGGGGTTTTTATCCCCTTGGAACGTGCTCTGACATTCAGAACACAGTAAGCTCAGTCTCCTCCTCCTTGAAAAAAGCCACAGAATACTCAACAAACTGTACCAAAGATGAGGCACAAAGTGATTGAAATCCTGGGAAATATCCACAACGTTCTGCTCCTTGACCATGGTGTGAATGGGCAAGGGTGGGGAATCACCTCGGACCCACCTCTCTCAGCCCACGTGGATTTCCCCAGGCTGCCAGAGAAGGAGAACAGGAGTGGAGCTGCTGCTCAAGTGCAATCTGTGGCCTCTGGTTTTGCTGAGGAATAATAGCAATGCAGTGATATAACTGCAGGAAGCTGTCCAAAATCATGAAATGCCTCACTTTGGTGATTTTTGTTTTTTTCTTTTCTTATATCTGTGTCATTCCCTTTCCATTTGCTGCTCGCAGCCTGAATTCCTCAGATAACTTTGCTGCAGAGTTGAGTTTTACTGCAGATATGGAAAACTGCCTGGAAGTTTTGCTCCTTGGTTGTTCTGGCTGCTGTCCAGCCTCAGTAACACTCAAGATGCAACACATCCAACTTGCTCCACCAATCACTCTGTAAAATACAGCAAAAAAAAAAAAGGGATCCTCTACAAAATTAGCTGCTACCCTAATTAATGACTTCAGGAAGCAGTAAAAGTGAGGTCTTTGGAGGGGTAATTCTAATCCTGCTGGAGAGGTGAGGTGAGCCTAAAATAAATCACTACAGGGCTAATAGGAGGTCAGTAAACATTGCAGATTTTCAGTTAATAATGGGGGTTTTCTATCCAATACCCAGAGGATGCTGGAAGCTCTGGCTGCACCCTGGGCACACCTTGAAGCTGTTCCCAGCACCTGCTGCTGGAAAATGAATGTGGAGACACCGGGCTTGTACCAGGCAACCCTTGTAACAAAACCTGAGCTGCTTGCTGTGAAACAGAGCTTCAACCGAAAGGAAAACTCCTTTTGAATAACAAATGGAGCTGCACGAGGCTCACGAAGACTGCAAGGCAGGTTTGGGAGCTGCCTGAATGTGGCACACGTTATACACTGCACACCCAAGGGCTGGAGATAACCCAGCCAGCGCTGCCAGGGATGCACAGGGGGGAATTTGGGGTGTCTGTGCAGGGACAGGGGTCGGACTGATGTTCCTGTGGGTCCCTCCTGACTCGGAATATTCTGTGATCCCATCAAAAACACCCTGTGCGGTTTTAAGCAGCCGCCTAAGGCCGGCAGGAGATCCCCTCCGGGTTCCTTCAGAAAGCACAGCGTGAGCCGCTGTTCTTCAGATGAAGAACCAAAGGAAATCTCGAAATTGGCTGACAGGGCAAGGTGCTGGGCCCCACTGCTCCATCCCCTGCGAGAGCCTGAGCTGCAGACGGGGCCCTGCCGTCCCTGAGCAGCCCAGGCTGCTCCGGGCTGAGCTGCCAGCTCCGCAGAACTTCCCAGAGCTCACGAAATGCTAACGAGGGCCAGGATTAAACTGTGGCACACTTGGAAAACGCAGGCCTTAATGCACATTAATCTCAGCCATCCTTTGGAAACTCCTGACCTACATGCAGGGAGCTCCCGGGGCAGATGGGCTGCGGGAGCCCCGGGACTGTGTGGATAGAATTCATTGTTATGCAAACACGCAGCTACTTTTAAACCCCACTTTCACCCTCCTCTCGGGTTCCGTCTCAAAGCATCAGAAAAGGAGGCAGAAATAAGGCCTCCTGCAAAGAGGCTTCGATTGAATCTAGAAAGGAGTTTTGCAAACAGGTCAAAGGCACGCAGCCTGAAAGCCTGAAATGGAACGGAGCCGCTCCAGGAAAGGGCAGTCACACTTCAAAATACAACTGTGTACCTGGCGAACATTATTCCCTGTGCTGCTTCAATATTTAAATAGAAAACGACAATTTCAAAGATTATTAGATCACGATTTTTTTCCTTAGAAAATGTGGAAATTTCCACCAAATCGTTCATACAAAATTCATAAACCTCCCCTTACAACTGGGGCTTTTCCATCCGATTGCAGCCTAATTAACTTAACCTTTGGAGGCAGGTTCGGCAAGTATTTAATCCTGACCCTTTAGCCCGGATTCACAGGTCCATTATTAATCTTCCAGACAATTAAAAGCGCTGCAGAAGCGGTGAAAACCCCCTCGCCCCCACCCGGCCTCCCTGGCACTCACCAGAACCGCGTTCCCGCACCCAGCCAGCCCACGGGCACCATCCGCGGAGGTCCGGATCCAAGGAAAATCCAGAGGGACCCGGCTGGGACTGCTGAACCCGGGGTTAGCAGTGCTGGGGGAGAGCTGAGGCACCGGCGATGCTTCTGCTTCCCAAAAGGCTCCAATGCATTCTTTGTGCGAGCACAAATACCTGGACCCACGGGCTGAGCCCTGCAGGGTCACATGGGCGACAGGGCTAAAAAAGGCAACCCCAGAGGCTTAATTTAAACTGCCCCACAATGTTGGTGTTTTCCCCCGGGGCTGCTCGTGCGCCTCCTCCAGCCTTTTCCTACAGTTTTCCTGGAATTTTAATATCCCGCTCTCTGCGGGTTTGTACTTTTTTGATTCTTTTTTTATTTTTAGCCGCAGTATTTCACAGTGGTCTGCAGAGCCTGCTTGACGCCAGCAAATGTAACTGGAGCCCGAGTCCCTGCGAGGCAGGAATTGCAGCCACGATCAGCACGCCTGCATCCCGCACTGATCCCGTGGCTCGGGAAAGGAGGCACCGGCAGCCCATGGAAATGGAAAGAAGAGCTGGGAAAGGTTAGCGGTAAGCAAACAGAAGTCGCGGATGCCAAAAGGTCTGTCCCACAAGGGTTCTGTGTGAGCTGGCTTCCAAAAGCAGGAGTTTGCAGAAAAGCCCGAGGGGTTTCGCTGCGGCGCCCCGGGAACCGGCCCGGCGGGCACAAAGCCTTTGCGAGGGCTGCCGGCAGCAGGGCTGGCCTGGGTGGATAAACACGAACAGGCTGCTTAGGTCGCTGCTGACAGGCATCTCCCAGGTCACTTTTTCCAAGTTATGATGGCTCGTTGGACACACACACGACTGCAGCTCCCAGGTAAAGCGGGGCCACATCTCCTGCCCTGTCAGGCTCTTACCTTTCCCTTCCACGCTGGACATCTGGGATAAATCTGCCTGAGTCACCTTGCCTGAACTGACTGTTTCGTTTTCTGTAGCAGTCAACAAAGAGAAGGATTGCCAATTTATCTGACTGAGAAATTGTTCATCCCGACTATTCCAGGATCTGCAGCCACAGCAGCGTGTCTGCAACTCCAAGGAGGCAAGACACGAACGTGGGGAGGCATTTTTATTTCCCAGAGGTGGCACGGTGAGCCTGGCTCGCAGCGGGGTGTCCAGGCTGCCCATCCCGTGTGCAGCTCACCCCAGCGCTGCCCCTGCTGCAGCCTCCGGGAATGAAGTCCCGAAAGCCGGGAATGAAGTCCCGAAAGCCGGGAATGCTGCTGCCCTCGCACCGCACTCCGCTGCTCGGCTGTGTTCTGGCAGGGCTCGGAGTTTGCTGCCAGGAAAGAGGGTAAATCAAGGAAAACAGAAAGCACTGGGCTCGCAGGGCTTGGAGAGGCAGGAATGCCGGGCTGTGCTGCGTGTACAGAGCGTGTGTGACACTGACAGTGCCTGAAAATGAGATTTTTGCAGGGCAGCTTCTCTGTCCTTTCCTAAGTAACAAATGCAGAGTAAAACACGTTGAAAGCAGAGTTCTTAACAGAGCAACTGTGACCTGTTGGCTTTCTCCACTGCATGAAGAAGGTTATGGGGTTTTTTTTTTAATTCCTGGCATATTTAAAACTGGTTTGGGCAAATTAGGTAACCTGAGCGTGTTTCCTCGGCAAAGATGGCATTGAGTCTTTCATATTGGCTCACCTAAGTGGGAGCAGTCCTGCCAGCTGTCCCTGATGCCACCTCACCCAGGGGCAGGAAGGGTTCTGCCTTCACTGCTCTGCTGTGGCACACACTGGGAAAAGACTGTAAAAAAAACACCTCGTGTAACCTCCTGTGTCCTCCTCCTCTCGCTTTTCAGGTACTCTTTGGATCACATTTCCTCTTGGTCCTCCTTAGTCCTGCTCATTCCTGACGAACCCTTCATTTTCTTTGTCCCAGTTAGCAAACTCCTGAAAGGAACCACAAGAGAAGTGACATTATTTACCCTCAATGCTGACTGTCAGAGCTCAGCAGCTGCTGTTGCCACCGTGATGCTGCAGTGTCTCATCACATCAAGCACAACTGAAGTGAAAAACTTGTTACTCTTTCATGTTGATGCAAATTTTCCATAAAATTGTTCTTCTCATCCAGATTTTTCCTTAAGTGACCCAAAGCCTTCACTTTCTCTCCCTGCTGCTGGCTGGCAGCCTGAGACACCTCCTTGAAAGTGCTTCAGATTCAGGCTCAATGATGAGTCAAAAACTGGCAATTTGCCCATGTCCCACTGCCTTGCTCTTTTTTTTTAAGTGGTAAAACAGTAATGGTGATTTGTTGAGGGAATTTCTGATCTGCTATTTCATTTTTTCTGGTCTCCAGCACTCTGGATGCACACGGATTCTGCCAGGGAGTGTGAGCTGACACAGCAGTTGGCAGAGAGCTCTGGAATATTACAACTGTCTCAGAAATCTCTTGGCTTGGCCCACAGGGCTTGGAGAAGGGGCTCAAGGCAGAAGGTCCAGTGAGTGCTGGGAGTGGGCTGGTTCCTGGGAGCAGCTCTGCACTGTCCAGCACCAAGGAGCTCCCTGAGGTGAGCACAGCCCTGTCCAGCCTGGCCTTGGACACTTCCAGGGATCCAGGGGCAGCCACAGCTTCCCTGGGCACCCTGTGCCAGGGCCTGCCCACCCTCACAGGGAAGGATTTCTCCCTAATACCCAATCTCAACCCACTCCCTTTCAATTCAAACCCATTCCCCTTTGTCCTGTCCCTCCAGGCCCTGGTAAAGTCTTGTCCCATGCTCCCTGCAGGCACTGGAACACCACAGCGAGGTCACCCCAAAGCTTCTCTTCTCCAGGCTGAACAATCCCAGCTCCCTCAGCCTTGCCTCACAGCAGAGCTGCTCCAGCCCTCTGATCGACCTGGCCTCCTCTGGCCTGGCTCCAAAGCAGATTGGGGCAGCAGAATAGAACACATGGGACACCACACTGGGCTCTGCCCTGCTTGGGAAGAATATTCCACGAGAATATTCCAGGAGAAAGCACGGATGGCCACAATACAACCTCATTTAACGTATGGCTGGGGGGTGTATTACCACCTGTTTATTGCATTTCCTTGGAGCAGTGAGTGTGAGTGTGCTCTGTGCTTACACAGAGCTCTGCACGTGCACGGCAGAGCTTTTTTGGCGACGGATGGTGCAGAAGTGTTTGTGGTGGGCAGGGAGTGCAGCCAGATGTCCCAGGATGTGCACGTGGCAGCCTGGGGCAGTTATGGAGAGAAAAGGGGGCCCTGATGATGGAACACTGAGGACTGAGTTACCACTTCTGCTCATAATTCATCCGCTTTTTGCATTTCCCTCAGCAAGAAACGTGGGCGAGGGGGTCCCTGGGTGCAGGACACACAAGAAGCCTTAAGCTCATGCCACGTAAATATTTGTAAAGCAGACAGTGAGTCCTGTGCACCAGGGTAAACAGGGATCCTGCTGTGTTCTCCAGGGAGAGGGTATTTTATTCAAAGCCTACCCTAGGCAGCTGCCCCCAATAAACAGATTCTTTACCACCCATCTCTAAAAAGAGATTGTTTCCTACCTGCCCTGGTGTGTCCTTGCAGGCACCTTGCTCTTTGCTCTGCTGATTTGTTATTTCTTTTTTTGGGCACGGTAAAAACCGTTAATCTGGGAATCTGTACTGGGCAGAAGGCAGGGCTTAAACCCAGTGACACTGAGGTAATTGTGGAAGGCATAGATAATTCAGGTTCAAATCCAGAGGGTTTTACTGAGTCCTGTGCCTTCAGAGAGAGCAATTTTAATGATGTTTTTCAGAGGGGATGAGAGTACCCACGCAGCCTGATCTGCAGGATCTGCAGTTGGGGTCTCTCAGGAAAGAAGTCGACTCCCATATTTTATTTAAGTCACTTCGTGGAAGATCTTGTCTCTCTTTTTTGATGAGTACAAAGTGTGCCAGGATAAGCAGAGCCAAACCATTTTACATTAATTCCTTCAATATGAGGATTTCCCTTCAGACTGGGGAGGCTGTGATCTCCTCTCCCCTGTTTCACTGGGAGAGGAGAACTGCTCATCTGTCAGATGCTGCCCAGATCCAGCTCTCCGAGCTGTTTTGCTCAAGCCATGGTTTTCACTGACACGTTTTTTACATGCAGTTCCAGATCACAGCTGACAGTGTGCCTGTCACTGGTGCCATCAGCCAAAATGCTTCAATACCTCCTTTCCTAAATGTTTCCTGAAACAGGGAGGGAAGAGTACCCCTCGTGTTTTATGTATCATGGTCTGGACATATCCATAAACTGAGCATTCATTAATAAATGCACTCTGGGCATTAGGCCTTGGGCCTAATTTTTGTGTGCAGGGAAAGTACCTGAACTAGTTCACTGATGAAAAAGCATTATTTATACAAGGGATATTTTTAAGGAGCTCAGGTTCCTACCAACAGCACTCTGTTACTGACTTGGACTTGCTTCTTGAGTGCCGTTCCAGTGTTTTTACTTGGTTTCTTTCTGTTTTGGGGTCCCATTTCTGGTGGTTTCTGGAGCTCAGAGGAAGGCCAGTGTTTCCAGAAGTGCGGGTACCAGAGTGGGGCAGGGCATACAGTCTGCAGCAAATCAGAATCCTGCCTGCAGTTAAGGATGTCGCCACTAAAATGAGCAAATAAATTCATTTTAGATGGTTTATTACAGTGATTAAAGGAGTATTTCCTTTTCAGAATCAAAGTAGGCCATCCTACTTGGTCTCTTTTTACATCTCTTATCTTCTGATAGACCAAACTGCAAACCCTATTGACTAAAATATGCCCTACGCCCTCATTCCTGTAGGTTGATACTCAACAAAATTAAAAGTAAAATAACTTTAACCAAATCCCGGGTTTCTTACAGCAGTTGCTGTACCTGGTCACTTGGATATTCGAGGATGATGCAACAGTTAACATTTTGTTTGCCTTTCTCACACAGGCTCCCACGCCCTTGAAGTCTCCATGTAACATAAATTGCTTTATAGAGGAGACACTGGAAACCAGGAACCAAATCTGAGCAGGGGAGTGAACTCCCCCGTGGCCATTGCATCACTGAGAAGGATCACCAGCCTCTCTCCTCTTCAGAAGACAGCAATCACACCACATTGCTAAACAGAAAACTGGATTTTTTTTGTACATCTGGGACAGGGCTGAGCCTGAAAACGATGCAGAAGTAATATAATTTTGGAGGAAAAGAAATCTTCCAGTTTTTTTCTTGCCTCATAAAACTGATGGCCAGAATAAATCTGATGATTCCGCTAGCTTGGGGCGAGCTGGGGTGCCAGGAGTTCGGGAGTGCAGCAGGAAGCATTGAACTGTTGGGCTTCACAAACTGCTCTGGGAGCAACTCAGCAGCTCAGCAGAGGCAAAACCCAGAGAGGATCCCCGAGTCCTCCCAGCCCGCAGTTACAGCTGAGTTACAACGAGGATTTGTGGGGAAGAAACCTGGGGTTTGGTGTCTCCACCATCCCGCGCCCATGGATGAATTCTCCGTGATGCCCTAACAATTTACCAGAGAACTGGATGTTACCCTTATTAGCACGGCAAACGGGGCATCCCGAGTGCACGGGGCAGCAGAAAAGACAGAGAGGACTGGGATTTTGGAAAACTTGTGCTGGAACGAGGACTTCAGACTCCGCCGGCAGTTCATTCATGCCTCAGACACAGGAAAGGCAACTCTCCAGCCTGTTTGCCTTCCTGATGCAGGTCAAGAGCCAGGAGGAGAACAAAGACACTCCTTGGTGCTGATAAGGAGTCGGTGCTTTGTGGTTGAAACTGGATCCTTGATGTTCAGGGCTTGTTTCATGCGGCGGGGTGGGAGGAGTGCCGGGGCTCCATCTCCTGTTATCAGCTGGCAGCAAATGCTCCAGTTTCTGCTGCTGGAGCCTGGCTCCCGATGGGGCTCGCTCCAATCTCTGCAGAGGGCTCCCAAAGCTCGGGAGGTTTGCTTTGTGCAGGACTTTGAAACCCTGGTCACAATTAAAACAGCAGTTAAATTTCAGCTCTAAGAATTTAACCACTTAGTGGCGATAAGAACTTTGTTTTTTGGAGTCAGGTACTCTAACTGTGCGATCGCCTCGGACCCTCACAATCAGAGCCACCCCTGACACCTCAGCACGGTGCTTCCTGCACTGATTCAGAGCCAGAGAATTCCACTCAAAGCCACAGAGCCCTGAGTTTCTCAGTGTGACTTCAGCGGGGTCCTATGCCTCGCTCAGTGCTTTCCCCAAAAACAGGTGGGAAATGAAGCCAGCTGTGGGTCAGGAAGGTTGTACAGCCCTGCAAGAGCAGTACACAGCTGAGAATAGGAACTTTTTGCAGTTTTTGAGTTCAAATGTGCAACAGCCTGAACTTTTTTCACTCATTCCTTGCTGTTTGTAATACAAAAAACAGAAGATCCTGGAAAAGAACGAAAGAAATACTAATTAAAGTGAGATTTCCCTAAGCTGGAAGAACAGAGTGAAAAACCAATTTGTGATATAAAAAGCCTCTGGTCATTCTGAACGTTTAGATTCCTCCATGCTAGTGCCAGCCTGTTATTCCTAACAGTGCCAGCAACCTTAAAACCTCTCTTCTGGCCTGGTGGGGACACTCTGGGTCTCTGTGCAGGACTTCAGGCACCTCCAGCCACTCGTGAGGTTCCCCAGAACGCTGTGGGGACACAGGGCTTGCTCAGAGCCACCAGCCCTGACTCATTTGGCTGTTTCACAGCGGGTCTGAATTCCAAATGACACCTACCCCTGAGGCTTTTGATGTGAAGGGAACCAGGCTCTTGCAGATATGGCAAGGTGCTGCTCTGCTTTGCAGATTTCCCTGCTCTCCAGCCAGGCTCTCTGACACGACCACAGGCAGCTGCTGACCCAGGCCCAGCCTCTCGGGCACTTTGGGGCAGTTCTGTGCCTCCAGTGTCCAGAAGAGATGCAGGGTCATTCCCTGGGGAAGTACTGAGGGCGACTCCCAGGGCAGAGTGAAGCTTTCACCTCGGTGAGGCATTAATTAATTCAGGGAAGTCTATCAGTGAGAGGTGTTCCTGCATCCCTGAGTGCTCCGTGTTCCACATCCTGCACACTTTATGGTGTGTGCAGAGAGCAAACACCAGCCACAGCTGAGGTTTACCTTGCAGAGGGAAATGCTCACAGCCAGAGCCAGGGAGGGCAGCGTGACCTTCAGAGTCACTGATTTCTGCAGGCTCAGCCCGTGGGGTTCGGGGTCATTCCTGTTTCTCCCGTGCCCCCTTCCCCAGATGCCTGCAGAGATACCCAGAGCAGAGAGCTTCTGCACCACCTTGAGGAAGGAGCTGCTCGCTTTGCAGGGGCAGGGTCTGTGCAGAAGAGCAGAGCAGGAGGGCTGACCCTGGGAAACTGTGACATCCAAGCCCCAGGGCTTGGTGCCACTCTGCCCCGACCCCTACAAAGCTGGGACAAGTGTCCCAAAGCAACCTCAGCCAGTGCTGGTGAACCGAGGGTCACTGGGAGCTGCTCCCCCTCAGTCCAAAGAGACTTTTGAAAACACGCCTGAAGTGGATTAGAAATGGCAAAGTTTCAGACTTGAGCTCAACCAGGGCACCAGGGCGGGTCAATCCTGCCCTCTCTCCTCGTGGCTCAAAGCAAGAGCCAACCTCCCAAGTGCTCTCACAGGCAGCATCCAGAAGGGCAAGGGCCTTGTTTGATGCTGTAGAGGGTTTGGTTGTCAGAGCTCCTGAACAAAACACGGACACGCTGGTATTAATCCAAGATGTCTGGCTGGCTTCCAGATTACAGACTGGCCTGGAAAGAGTTAACAGCAATTTCCCTGCTGCCCCGCAGGAAATTCTCCTGCAAAATATCTGCAGGCAGCTAGAAAAAAAAAATACCTGCAGAGGTAGAGGAGCGTGGGGGCATCTGAGAAGGTCTCTGCAGCTGCAGACAAACAGCAGCAAACTCCTCTGGGTAAAGCTGATAATGGCTGTGGCAGTGTGGGATGGAGGCTTAAGGGGTTCTGAAGCCACTCAGTCACTCTTGCAGTCACTCTTGCAGTCACTCTTGCAGTGGCTCTTTCTCTACTTTATTCAAATCCTGGTCACAAAGGTTCGTTAATGCTTAAGCAAACAAAAGCAAAGCAATCCCAGTCTCAGTGCTGCCTTCACTGGCAGTAAGGGAGTGCTGGAGCTGCCATGGCACGGCTCTAGACTAAAAAATTCCAACTGCAAGGATACAAAGAACACGTGGGAGCTTTCTGCAGCCAAGTGCTCGCAGTCCTTAAACCACAGGCTGCATCTGGGCTCGCGGGGATGCGGGGTGCTGCGGTTCATCAGCGAGCACAGCTGCACGTGGACGGGGATGCCGCATTTTGGGATGGTTCTGGAGCCCGTGGGGCTGACCCACTGCCGTGGCTGCGCTGGTTTAGGGACACAGACGCTGGTCAAAGGCATTCCTGCACCTTGAGC
Organism: Dicrurus megarhynchus; assembly: GCA_013399195.1. Classification (NCBI taxonomy): domain Eukaryota; kingdom Metazoa; phylum Chordata; class Aves; order Passeriformes; family Dicruridae; genus Dicrurus; species Dicrurus megarhynchus. The sequence goes on from VXAD01003169.1 coordinate 36,332, forward strand.
TGTCGAGTCCATGACCCCCAGGATGTGTTTTTGTTCTGACCCGTGGGCTGAGGCCTGGGAAAAAACACCAACATTTACACCTTCTACCTGAACCTCAGCCACTAAAGAAGTAAAAAAACCCCAAAAGCCACTATGCAAAATCGAGCTGCATTTCACATTTTGCTTCCCAGGCACGGGGAGTCAAACCTGACCCAGCAGTGAGCTCCAGAGAATGAAACCAAATAAAAACCTGCTCCAACCAAAAGTACCAGCAGCAAGCAGTTAATATCCAACCCTAAACTGGAATTTCATTTCTTGGAAGTCGTGTGGGAGCTGTGCCCTGCACAGAAGGTCAGAGAGTGCCTGGATGTGGTGTAATTGTCCTGGCTCTGCCAGCCTGCTGGGAACTGACTGCTGGGAGCAGTTCATTCACTGGAACTGGGGACTGAGTTCATCTGCAGGGTTCCCCAGATTAGGGCATGGAACTGGGAAGAAATTCCTTGAAACTCAGGCCCAGTGCTCCTCCTATCACAAAAAACCTGCTCATTGTCAGTTGGGTGAGGACCTGCCATCTCAAATACGTTGTTTTTTCAGTCCTGCCTGACTCGGTGGGGAAGGCTGAAGAATAATTTGGGATTAGTTGTATGAACAAGGCCATCTCCATTTTCACTGTGTCAGCTGGTAAAAATTTGCTTATTCATGAATATATTACCCACTGAAAACACAAAACTTTGACTAATTATTGTTCTTTTTAGGCTGTCTTCTTTAATATTCAGATGGAAATATGTTCACCCAGCTGGTGATGTGTAAAACAGATGAACACAACCAAGTTGTAGCGGCCTGACTTTGCCTTGCACAAGTAGAGGTATTTGAAAACAAAATTTTAAATTATTTTGGTAATGGGAGCCTGAAGTGTACACTGAGTGGAATAATTCTCATGCCTAAATCTCCAAGCTTTGTCAATTTATATTTTGTGCCATTTGCTCTGTTCCAGTGGGTCCCAGCAGGATCATATTTAGAATGGTAATAAACCTGAAAAAGCAGCAATTGTGAGCATTTGGTGTTCATGGAATGGAGAAGCGATAACTGCTACTTTCAAGGTAGCAATTTAAGATGCTGAAACTTTTCCAGACAGGACAGAATCACAGAATATTCTAAGTATTCCATCAGAAAATGTTGATTCAGGGGGAACTTTTTGGACTATTTCTCCTTGATCCCTGATCTTAGCACCTCCCTCTATGCTGATGTGAAATGAATCCTGTTTAACTGATGCTGTGGGTGGCTCCTTCTTGCTCATTTTCTCCCGCAGCTCAGGAAAACTGCAGGTTCACCTTTGGCTCTCCAGGGCTGTGCTGGTCACTGTGAGGGTACAGCTTATTTTTAACAGGAGTTTTAAGTACTGGAGCTCTTTCTTCACTCAAAACAAACTCACAGATCCGAACACGGGGTTGCCAGTGCTGCACCCCACTCAGGCTGGGTTATTTCCCTCCATTCCCTCTCTGCTGTATAAACTGGATTATTGCCATTTACATCACCAGAGCCTTCCTCTGGCTCCCGTGCATCCTGGGAATCCCACCGAGCATCCTTCAGCTTCCAGGGCAGCCTCTCCCTGCGTTTTCACTGCTCTCAGTAACTCCTGATCACGGTGGGTGCTGCTGCCTGGTTTGGGAATCTGAGCACGGCCACGGCGCTCTCGTCTCCAGACTTTGCTCCCTTCTGTGCCTGTTTAATATTGTAGCCAAAAATTCCCTTCTTCTAAAATTACTGGGTTTTAGCCTCGCTTGGGATGTCTGAGGCTCTCCCTCGCCCCCTGCCCCCTCCGGCTGCTTTTGTCTCTCCCGAATTTCCCTGTATGGGACAGCAGAGCTGCTGCGCTGCCTTCCTGGGCCTCATTAACTCCTGCTGAAGTCTCATATTTCAGATGCCAGTTTAAGGCTTTGGTCATAATCTTCAAAGTGGTTAATGGATCAAGCCTTAGCTACATTAAAGGCTGAATTTTGATCTGTGAACCATCATGACAGCTGCATTTCCTTGGGGCAATGGAGATTGCAAAGCCTAGGAGGAAGCGTATGAAAGGGAGGAACGAGGTGATCTTAACTGAGAGAAGCGAGGGATGGAAAAAATATTCAGAAGATATTGTACAGACCCAGACATTTCAAACCTGAACCGCTCCAAACAGAGATTTCCCCCTGCATCCGAGCAAACAAACCAGCAACACCTCAGCACCATCCCTGAAACAAATCCTCAGTAAATTTTTCTGCTACAAATTTTGCTTTAAATGCAAAGTTCTCAAGCAGCCAAGTGCCAGAACCTCTTTTCTCCCTTGTCCTCAGACGTGTGGCTGCATTCACGGAATGCCCCAGTGGTAAGAGATCGTCTGGAAGCAGAATCAACAACAAAAATTAATGCAAAATATTCAAATGGAAACAATCAAATACAGATGAGGAGTCTCTTCTTCAAGAGGGACTTTCTGTGAAGCTGCTGCTGAGTACAGTGCACCGTTTACTTCTGAAGATAAACCAGAGGTTTTTGTTCCCATTCTGAGCTACATTAGTGTATTTCGGGCTCAGTGTTTATCCAAACACAAAGGTCCCACTGGTTAATCTCCCCCGGAGGTTTCAACCAGCTCAGTGAAACTGGTATAAACACTTTGTAAAGGCTCTCCGTTTAGTTTATGTCAGCTCGGGATGTGTTTATGGCAACCCAAAATAAGCTATTCTTACACTCGACTACAAATGTCAGCCAACATCTTGCACCGATTTTGGCTAGCCTGATCTAAAATAGAATCTGAATGTAAACGGGTGTAACTTTCCTGCAGGCTGGGAACTCCTGGGTGCAATCGCAGCGTGGCACAAGGCACGTCCTCCCTCTCGTGGTGAATTCGGGGATTCCCAGTGCCGGGAGGGGACGGGAGAGCCCCAAATTGGGTAAATTGGGCAAATTGGGCTGTCCCGAGCCATCCCTGGCAGCAGGGACAGGAAACCGGCCTTTATTTCTGTGCTCAAAGGTAAAAGAAACACAGATTTGTAAAAGAGAATCGGAAAATACCCCACGTTGTTAATCTGACAAACTGAATTTATAATCATTTGGGAATAAAGTAACTACTAAATTAGCAGTAAACATTGCTGGCAAAGTCACCACATAAGTGATAAAGTACTGGCTTCTGGTATGGAATCACAGAGTCCCAGAATGGTTTGGGCTGGGAGGGACCTTAAAACCNAAGCTGGGAAGTATAAATCCTAACACAGTGTATTACTACCAGAATACCACCAATGCCGGTACAGCCTGTGCTCTGGGAGGGAACTGGGAAAGGAAAGCTGGCAGGGATGGACGACCAGGAATTGGGGGTGGCCTGTTCAAGGAGAGAAGCTCCAGAGGAGGCAGTTTGCAGACTGGAGAGTCTGGAAGGCACATTCCCAAGCTGAGAGTCCCCTGGCATCCTCCAGTGGCAGAGAAGTGGCTGGAGGGTGGGTGCCGAGCAGACCCTGAGCTCCTGGGCTGAGGCACTCGAGGGCCACGTGGCTTCCCAGCCCTTCCCAGCCCTCGGGACCCTGGGGATGGAAACACATCCCAGCCCTGCAGGGGAGGGAGCTGTGCCTCTCCCAGACAAACCCAGCTGCCCCAGGCTGCAGCGGAAGCACAGCCACATTCCATCCATCCCTGCCTTTCTCTGGCCCTTCCTGACGGGTTCCTGGCCTGACTGAGCAACCACCGGGTGATTTCCAACATCCTTAGGGGAGGCTTCAGGCTGCCATACCTTGGTCCTGCCACCCCAGATAAATGTAATTGCTGTGATTATTTTACTGGCACCATTACCGAGGTTTTTAATTTGAAATGTTGGCTGGAAAGGCTTGGTGCCAGATGAGTCCTCTGCTCTCGTGCTCCACCCTGCCAGGGCAGAGCTGTCTGTGACATTCAGGGACAGCAGGATGCTCAGAGGGCTGGAGCACCTCTCCTCTGAGGAAAGGCTGAGAGAATTGAGATTGTTCAGCCTGGAGAGGAGAAGCTTTGGGGTGACCAAACTGTGGCCTTCCAGTACCTAAAGGGGGCTTACAGGAAAGGTGGAGAGAGACTCTTGACGAGGGATGGAGTAGCAGGACAAGGGGAAATGGCTTCACACTGATAAAGGGTTTACATCAGATATTAAGAAGAATTTCTTCCCTGTGAGGGTGGGCAGGCCCTGGCACAGGGTGCCCAGAGCAGCTGTGGCTGCCCCTGGATCCCTGGCAGTGCCCAAGGCCAGGCTGGACAGGGCTTGGAGCAGCCTGGGACAGTGGGAGGTGTCCCTGCCATGGCAGGGGTGGCACTGGATGGGCTTTAAGGTCCCTTCCAGCCCAAACCAGTCTGGGATTCCATGATGTGCCCATTCCATACTGTGCACATTTCCAAGCGCAACTGGAATCTGGCATCTCCCAATTCCTTCTCATCAGAGATGCATCTTGTTAGGATCCACCTCCTTCCAGGAGAGCACGGCGCTCTGACCTGAGGAGTGGCTGAGGAAGGGTGGTGTCCCCAGGGCCCAAGGCCGTGTGGGCAGTGCAGGGGACTTCTGGCAATGCCCTCACACAAAATGTGTAGGGAACAATTAAGAATCCACACATAGGGAAGGGATAAAGAATCCACAGGCTGGGACTTCCAGGAGCCTGGGAAGGTGAAGGTGTTTGGCAAAGCCTCTTGCAGCACACTCTGGAGAGGCACAGCCAGGGAAGGCAGAGGTTATGCCTGGTGAGGTGACAGCAGTCGGCTTGGCTGTGCCCTGCCCTGTTCCTGTTCCTGAGAACACTGGGCTCCCTCCCACAGAACCTGACCACTCTGGGAACTCATGGTGGGATTGAGCCCTGAGAGGAGGAGAGAGGAACCCTGAATTGCGAGTGATCCTGAGTTCTCTTTGTCACAGACATTCCCACTGCTTGTTAAACTGCAGTGTAGGGTGGGAAGGCACTTCAGGAGAACACTGGCAGAGGATGAAGCATCTCTTCCATACTGAGGGCCAAATAGGTCTTTGATGACCTATTCTATAACAAATCCTGACTGTCAGGATGGAAAAAAACTCATATGGCTATTTAGCTTTCTTCTGGAGTTGTACATCTGGCTTCAGAGTTGGGCTCCTCCTCTCTGAACCTGGTTTTTCCTCCGTGTCCAGGAACAGAAAGTGCCCAGTGTCAGGCAAGGACAGGTGACAGTGCAGAGTTATCCCTGCTCAGCCCCAGTGGTACGAGGCAGGCATTGACTGGACACACAAAAACTGGACAAAGCTGTTGCGAAGTTCATCTTCACATCTCTTCATTCAACCCCCTGACACAGACATTTTGGACATCCTGCTCACATGGTTTGCATTAAAGCATTATGAAATCCCAAATTCTGGTGCCAGATGGTTTTGAATTACTTTGCTTGTGTAAAGGGTTTAATTTGGGTGCACGGAAAATGTAAAATACTGTGGTAATAGCTTTAGCAGGACTCCACAGCCTGCATTTGCTTTATTCATCAGCCCTGCTGGCTGCCTTCTGCACGTTATATTCCCAGCCATGATAAAACTTCAAAACATGAATTCAGATTTACTGACTTCCCAGAACAGACTCTGCTCTGTAAAATGTTTAAAGGGATTGACGTGAAAGGAAATATTCCTAAAGACCTCTCTGCTGAGAAACCACACGGCGAATAAAAATAGCTCTCTTTTTCCAAATACACGGCTCCTAGGAATGCCTGAGCCTGGTCCTGAGTGCAGGCAGGGAAAAGGGGGAATGGGGAAAGGTCAGGCATACAGCTGTTGCTCCTGCCAGGAGCTTTCTGCTTGCTTCACTTGATGAGCTGAATGAGCCTTTTAGCTGCTATTAACAGGGATCACATTTTTCAGATGATCTTTTCTTGGTGGAACAGATGAGCAGCAGGAGTATAAATACGGAGTTAACTTGAAATCAGATCTGTTGGAATTCACACATCCCGTTCTTCTCCGTGGCAGGAGCAGGGTGACGAGGGCCCTTGCGCCTTCTGGACGTCACCGTGCAGGGACCACGGTCACATCCTGTACCCCGGGGCTCTGCCTGCTCACTATTCAGATATGGAGTTACTCCCCTGATCCAGTCACACTCCCAAACACAAGTGCAAAATGTTGGCCTGGTTAGACCAGGGGCTTTCTAGGATATAATAATGGAAATAAGCTGGGCTGTATTTTATTTTAAAGAGAACTCTCTAAAGTTACTCTGTTAACTGGATGGGATTGTAGTTGGTTTAAATTTACTCAAGATGGGGAAGCTAGTGAGTGGCTAAAGGAAGTCTTTGTCCCAGTATCCTCTTTTCTAGTATTTCAGAAATAAATTGTTTATTTTCAGAGACAACACAAAAATAAGGGCATGGCATATGGACAGTGATCTTGTTCTCAGAGACATAACTGGGGGAAGGCTGGTTTGTACAGAGGGATTCCCCTGGTTCTGCTTAACACCTTTTATCAGTTTTCACTCACCCTTTTTCCACAAGTATTTTTTCCCTGAGCTTCTGTGGAAAACCCAGAAAGAGAGATGTCAAACAGAAAAACAAACCAGGAGTTTTAGATTTGATTTTGACAAGCTTCCTATTGCCAAGGAGTCTGTGTTTCCACTTGTACCGCCATACAGAGACAGAACATCACTGACTTGCAATTCATTTGATCAGTCTCCAAGTACTCTACAACAATTACTTGGGAGTCATTCTCCTATCAAGTTATTCTTTAAAAAGAAGGGGAGATGAAACAAGACTTGGGAGTTTTGGAGGCTGTGAGACCCCCGCAGCAGAGCGGACAGTTAGAGGTTTACAGAGGACTCGTGGCTGTGAGCACTGATCTCTCCTGCCCAGCCCAGGTGAGTCTCCTCAGCTGTAACACCTCAGCAGGGCAGCTGCAAGTCGCTGCTGCTGTCAGCTCAGTGTGCACTGAGACAGAGCTTCCAGGGAGGTGGGGAGGAGGAGGAGTGACAGCCCCCGGTGCATGGGGCTGTACCCGGGCACTCCCGGGGATGCCACGGGTTGAGTCCTCACCTGAGAGCTGCGTGTGCCCAGGGCTTGGCACGGCTCCCCTCCACCCCCTGGGCTGGGGTGGAATCAAAGGCCTGATTAGAATTTAGGATTAACCATCAGGACACTTGGATCTAACGGTGGGACGGGGAAGCACGTGGAGGAGATACACAGCTGAACATTGCCTGTAGCTGCAGGACACCCAGCTGAAGGGGTTTTAGGATGTGTACTGGCAGAAATACACTGGAGCAGCCCCTCCTCCAAAGGAATGATCAGCACGGAGACACTGGTGTGAGGAGTTTGTTACAATCCCTGAAAGCTTGCTGGTTAGCCTGTGCTGTATCAGTGTCCCACGGTTTAACACTGGAAAGGCAGAAGTTCCCGTTTTCCTCAGTGCCATCTCTTCCACTGGCTCCCCTGTCTCTAGAGTCCAAAGAGACATATAATAATACTGTGGATTATTTACCAGTGTTTTCCTCTGGAAGGCTCTGGGGTGGGTTGCTTGAGACTCTCCCAAATTTTCATCACTTCCATACATTTTTCAGGATGAACGTGTCCCCCCGCCTGGTGAGACACACACTCAGCTAACATTGAGACAACCAAATAAAACTGATTCAGCAATTTCCAAGGATGATTTCCCTTGGCTCAGAAGCTCCTGTGACTTTCCTGGTAAGTCCAGCGCTCCTGGGCTTCAGGGTTAGGACCTGCCTACAGTTCTGGTCATTCCTCACTCCCGAGTGTCTCACACACAGAGCCTTTGGAAATGAAGCACGTACACGTTGTCACCACCTGGGAAAAGGTTCTGTGACCTGTGCAGCATCACCCTGGAGATCTGTCACACAGACAAGGACAGAATTCAGTCACCCTGGACAAGGTTCGGTTCTCTGAGCCATGAAATTGTCCTTTCCCTTTGCTGTGGTCTCCTTGTGCATCTCCCAGCTTTTCCAACAAGGTAAAGGTTCCATTAGCGAGCAACCCTGACCGACTTCAAGGAGGCCGGGAAAAAGCAGCACTGAATTATTTCACTGAAGGCTGTTGTAATTCTGTCCACAAGATTCCTAAATTAAGGTTGTAAAAATAAACTTAACCCTAGCATGTCCCCGTTTTGGAGTGTGTTCTAATGTATTCTAATAACTGCATTTTCTGGACGAATTTTGTCTAGGAACTCACAGGCATCACCAACACTCTGCAGGTGTAGCAGTGCTCAGATTTGAGGAAGAATTAACTATTCTATTCAGCGCTAATGGACTGGCCCAAAGCCACTTTCCTGCCTTTGAGGCAGGAGGTTCCATTTCATTAGATGAAAATTTAATGGCGTGGGCTCAGACATTCCCTTTACACCCGTGCAGGGGAAGAGATCCCCGTGGGCAGCAGGTGAGGAACGATGAGCTGTTGGATTAACGAGCTTCCCTGTTCCTCCTTCAGGTTGAGAAGCTGCCCAGAGCCGCTGGCACGATCCCCTTTGGGGAGCACAGCCCCCAGCTGCACCGTGCTGGTGCTGGGGGGTCTCAGCCACCTCAGTGACCCCGGCAGAGCCACATGAGGGAGTCACAGCCGCCCCACGACACGTTCCCTGCAGTTCGGGTTTCTTGTTTCCAACCAAACACCCCGAGCTTCTCGTGACTCAGGCAGGAGTTGTGTGCCCACAAACCTGCTCATCAGGTTGGCTAATGAATGTGTTTGTTTCTGAATGCTCCGGTGTCCACGTTAGTCACTGCACGAACCTCGGGAACAATAGAGGGATCAGCCAACACCCAAGGTCATTCCCAACCCAAAATATGAAAATACATTCTTGAGGTACTTTCCATTTGTTATTGCTTCTATCACTTTTCCCAGTTTGAAGCTGACTGAGAGCTGCTTCCAGGAAAATAACCATGGCCAGAGCAGATAATGTGTTTTATCCTGGTATACACCGAAGAGAAAAACAAGTGACAATTTCTGAAAAATAACATCTCCCTTCTGCAAAGAAAAAAAAATTCTATTTATTCTTCAGTTTTCAGGGACAGCTGATTTTTCTCCTAATTTCACATACAACCTCCTTTTCCCTATCTTTTGCTAGATACCAGTATTGTGCCATTTTCAAGCTCCCATGGATAAAACACCCTCCTAGATGACTCCTTTCATTAGTGTGACTAACCTTGGAGACAGATATTTATGATGTAATGATGACTAGACTTCCAGCTGCCTGAATCTTAAAGGAAGAATTTTTTAAAGAAGACTTTAATATGAAGCGTGCCTGTTAAAGCTGGTGATAATATTAATAATCTGAGTCTCGGATGAGTTATTGCATATTTAATTACTACAATGATATTATCAAATAGGATGCCAGTGAGGAAAAACAAGCCATGCTTCTGAGCAATGACGGGTTTTTCACTCCATTTTATTGAATAACAAACACTGGAACCAAATGCCATCCTCCTCTTAGGTGACTCTATCTGCTTTTACGGTGTTTACATGAATTCCAGAACACTCCTATGTAATGTATGTTGTACCATCAACCTGGAATTAGGGACGTCTTGAATTCCCAGTGGCTGCAGTTCTGAAGTCCATACACAACATCTGATAAACTGTGCAAATATACCAGGCCCTGTTTATCTTCTTCTGGGGATGTGGCACCTGGGGACATGGGGCAGTGGTGGCCTTGGCACTGCTGGGTTAATGGCTGATGATCTTGAAGATCCTTTCCAACCTAAATCATTCTGTTATTCTTTGATTCCATACCCAAGGTGGCGTAAAATTGGTCAAATAATCATGAAGCACTGGGGAAAAATGACTTAAAAAGTGTGAAGTCTCATTGCTTACATGTAGGGCAAGGAATTCAAACAGCACTTCCACATGTGCCAAAAGACTTGCATTTGCTCTGACTCCTCCATCGGTCCTTCAGATCTTCAAAAATCACGATTTTGTATTAAAAAGTCATCAAGTATTTAAGTCACGCTTCAGACAGACCTGTTCCTGCTCTCCTCTAAGCACATATCCCTTTTAATTGGGCACGTGTTCTTCCCCTGGCTGTGCTTGAGCAGGCTGGGCAGTGACTCTTCACTCCTGTCCCTTCTAATGCAGCTTGGTCAAGCTACAAAACACACACGCAGGAAGGAACATCTTTCCTTTTAACTGTTGGTTTCTGCCAGTTTGTGCTCAAGCCTGTCAATTTTAGCAGCAGTATTTTTCCTTTATGAGCCTCTTCTCTGAAGCCAAGGAGCAGTGGTACCTGGTGCTGTTGTGGCACTGCAAAAGCCAGGCAGGGGTTTAGGTACAGATCACAACCCATGTGCAACACCTGGCACAGGAGTTTTGCACTCTCTGTGATTCTGGAGTCGGACAAAGCATGTAAGTGGGGTTTCCAGCCACTCCAGAGAGACCACCTGGCAATTAAAAACATCAGGGAAACAAAATCTGCTGCATACAACATTGCAAAATAGAAATAGCCACTCCTCACACTGAGCAGTAGAACTGGGGGTATTTAGCACGAGAAGGAAGGACCTGTAAGATGACAGAGCTCTGGCAAACGGATCCTGAAAGGCCAAATGCTGAATGGAAGCCCCTCCTGCACTCACACCAGAGCAGAGTTTATGTGGAAGTTTAAAGTGTATGTGCCAGAGAGAGCTATTCCTAGATTGCCTAAGAATGCACCACAAGATTTTATAAATAATCAATTCAAAAAGCTGGAAAACAGAAGAAAATTATTTATTTATACAGAGAAGATCACACCTCTTACGAATGATGAACTATGCATTTATATAGCAGGCCATATGTGCTCATGAATAAATCCTTCTCTGAAACTCAAGACTTTGGTAGCTGTTCACTAAGTTAAATGTTACACATGTTAATGAGGAGAAGCCTAGGAAACGAAGACAGTTCCTTCCTAAGTAAAAGTCTTGCTTAAACCAGTGAAACCCCAGGACCTCAGTATGATTTTGCAATGTCCATTTGTATTTCTGGGACTGAAATCCTTAAAACAACTCAAGAACATCCCAGGAGAAGAGCAGCACCCAGCTGTGTGCACTGAGGAGAAGTAGTTGGTCGTGTGTTTAGGATGTTGTCACTAACCAAGAGCTTGCATTGAGGCTGAGGATTTTTCATATTTGGCTGAATCAAACAATTAGATCTGTAAATTTAACATTGAAAAATTGTATGATGATACAATTATGAGGAGAAATATTTTTCATTTCTATTTAATTTATATGGAATTGACGTGAAAAGAGCAGAAGTCAGAGTAGCTTAGAGGAGTTTTTACCTGTGAATTTTCACCTTTACAATTCCAAACACAGTATGTTTGCACTGCTGGGGAACACCACAGTATCTGGGGGTTTTTTAACCTTTAAGATGGCCTCAGCTGCATTACTTCTCCAACTTTGAGCCTAGAACATAATTAAAGCAACTCTATTATCTCACACACACCCCTTTGTCACAACTGTGAATTGTGATATGCCTGCTCCTATACTTTTCTACCTCCAGGCCAGTACCCTTTTTGTGACCTTTTACTCATCCTCAGCTTGTAGTTTCTCATGCAATTGAAGTGAGCCACGCTTATTTTTAGCACACACAAATATTCTAGGAACTACAGAACTGTTTGTCATCTCTGCTGGTAGAGCCCAATTGTTTTCATTCGTTACTTGGTGGAAATTACCACGGAATTCAGTTATCTTTTTGTTGTTGGTAATGCTTACATTTCTTAGATAATTCCTCCTCTCCTGTGAGTTATTCCCACCGCTCCTTCCTGATGGGCATACCCCTAACATGGCTTTGCACAGCTTCAGGGGCACATCTCTTTTAAGAGAGTATTTCTCATAATTATTTTTGTACTTCTGTGTGTTATTTAATGCAGCTGAAAGGATGCTGCCAGGTTCATATCCACATTTCAGTCCGAGGTGGGATAACCTCACTTAGCTCACTCTCCTATATGCCCTGCACTATTTTGGGTAAAACACCTCACTGGAAAAAAACAATAAAGCAGATAAATTACTGTAATAGTAACACAAATTTTTTCCCATTAGATATCTATCTTTCTGCAGAGAATTTATGTCTGAAAGGAATGTGGCTATAATATTTTCCATTAAATTATCATGCTGCTAAATCTTTCTTGGCACAGGTTGTGGTAAGGTGCAACAACTCAACTGCTTGCTTGACAGCTTATTCCAGGAATAATGTAGAGGGGAAAAAAAGTTCTACTCATTACTTCAGTAATGAGATATTGGGGGGGCAAGGTTTTAATCCCCTTTGCTTTGGCAGGCTGCAAACAGGACACCAGATGGGATATATTTAATAAATAAACACTGCAAAGGCTCTGATCCACCTATAGCCAAGTCCTGACTCAGCCTCCTCTTACTGAAATCACTTGGAGCCTGGTCAAGTACAGATAAAGAGCTCATTTCAGTGTTGGATCCCAGCTGAGGATTGCTGCATCCAAACTAGGTTAGGAACCTGCTGCTGGGAGCGGTGGCACTGGGAGAGGACAAGGCAGCTTTGCTTTGGTGCTCTTCAGTCAAGTCAGCCCAGACCAGTCCATCTTCTCTGCTTCCAGCTGCCTCTGGAAAACTTGATGAAGCTGTTCCAGCACCTGGATGTCTCTGCTCTGCCACTGCCCTCTGGACATACTGGGTTTTTTTCCTAAGAATCTCTTTCCTTCCCAGAGTTAACTGGAACAGTCACGAGGGGATGTCCCCTCAACAAGGTAAAGGCTTTGGTGTCCAGATGCAGTTGCTGGATGTCAAACATACACTGATACAAGATGGGCTGGTTATGAATCTCAAGTGGAGGCTCCAAAATCCACTGACGCAGCCCAGCAGGACTGTCCAGCAAAGAGGAGGTTTAGCTGTGGGATCTGATCCTCCTCTGGAGTCACAGCTCAGGAGATGCTCTGTCAGAACGGCACAAGCATTCAACTGGTATCATCATCACAGAATGCCTGGGCTCATCGAGTCCAATCATGTTAAATTAATAATTAACATTTCTTGTTGTATTTGCAATCAACACTGCACAGAAATTTTTGGCCACTGATTCCTCATCAGTAAAAGTCAAATTTTGGAATCACTTGTGTAAGTGGCTGGGAGCAGTGCGAAAAGCATTGGAAGCAAGGGAGGAGCCCGGGCTGCAGATTGACTGCGGCAGATGCCTGAGGGCAGACAGCTGATAACGGGCAGAGAGCTGATAACAGACCCAGCGAGCCGCAGCCCTCTGGGGACAATCCAGGCACCTCCTGACCGGGGCTCCACATTGTCCTGGGTAACCCCAGGGCACTGCTCAGAAACAAGCAGCAGAATGACAAAATCTGCCCCTTTAGTCAAATATCCCGTTTTAGAGGGATGCCAGAACTCCATCAACACTGTGTACGTGAACATCTATGCTGCTCCCACTGCACAGTGCCTCTGGCAGCGCAGGTTTTGGAGGTTATCCCTCAGTCTTTGGGGTGCTTGGTCTCAGAGCCATCCTGCAGCAGCAGGTCCTTGCAGCGCCACACACACACACCATCGACTGCTGCTGAGATTTTTAACGCTGTAGCCAGCTTAACATTGGGCTCGGTGCCGAAGTGCCCGTGCGACCAAAGGAAATGACACCTGGAAGGTGGACACATGTAAAATATTAAAGTATGCCGAGCAGCTGGCACCCAGCGGGTTATTCCATAGGTTGTTTTAAAAGTAACAGAACAGCACAAGGAGGTTTGTGTGTTCTTTCCATGTCAGGAAACATGCTTTAGAGGATACTTTATTGAGACATCTTCTCAGCGTGCCTCAGCCTGTACCACATTGGTTATGCTGGGTATGGCCTCATGGTGACTTCATCTGCAGTTTTACCTTCCCATTCTCATGGGACAACGACCTGCTGCTCCAGGCACTGAGTCCTGGAGGCCCCCCCTTGTACCACGTAAGTTCTGGCTCTTTATTCCACAGGACTTCCTGAATAACCGATTTCAATCTCTTTAGAGAAATAGAGGGATGATTGTGTAGTTGCAGTTCTTAGTTAGCAAAGTAAGTTCTTTTTGCCTGATTCTAAATGTGGATATCTGTGCAACAGTCATGAGCTAACTCATCACTCCTGTATTATTATATAGACTCAATAAGTAATTATTGGAAATCTCATCAGCTAATTATAATAGATCAAAATGGACTAAGCATCTGGAATCAGTCAGTATGATTGCTTCTCTTCAATCAGATGCATTTTGCCCTAGAAGACTGTATATAGCTAATTTAGCATAGACACACTCTCAAAATAAAAAATACATATATACATATATATAAGCCTATGAAATAATTCAGCCATGAAGCTTGAATACAAGTATGAATATTTTATAAAAGAAGCAGGCAGATCTCTCCTGCTATCTGTTGCATCATCCAGGGAATATAGGGAATATGTGCCTTCTACATTTCAAAAGTCTCCTGAGATCACCCCAAACTTTTGCTGCCCAAACTGTCATTTACACAGCCAAGGGTCACCCAGAGTCAGTGTCTCCTTTCCCAGCACAGCAGCTGATTTCACTGGGGCTTCATCAGGCCTCTGTTCCACAGCAGGCTGAGTGTGACTTTTCCGAGGAAATAAATCCACAGAGCTGCCTGCAGACCGTTAGGCCCCTGGAATTCCATTTGCTGCCGAGGCTGGGGCACAGCATCCAGGGCAGGCCTTGGAAAGGGAAAGGTGGGGGTGTTCCTGCCCTGCTGCGCCTCCTGTCAGGGGAAGGGATGGCGGGGCAGGGGGAAGGAAGGGGAAACAGCCACCACTTGTTCTGACTCTGCCGCTGAGGAGGTGTTTTCAACTCAGCCATGCTCCAGAAGCAGTTTCCCTTCCGAATAAATGCTAACAATCCATAGCGTTTATTTTAGGTCTCCCCGGTTTTGAAAAATCCCACCGACAGAATGCAGTAAGGTTTGCTTCAACAATGGAAATCTGGGGCTGAGAGGCAATGACAATCACCCAGCAACTGGAACAGTTCTCTACCCACAGCTCCAACCACTCACAGGAAAACAACGCAACAACATGGGTTGCAAAATGTGATTTGTTGTTTTATTTGGTCTTAAAATGATTTGGCTCTTTGTCCAACACTTCTAAGAACTGTGTTAGGAAAGATATATTGGTGAAACAACAGATTACCTTCAGCTGGGACTGCACTGGAGCTCCTCTGAGCCCAGCTATTCGCAAACTGCTCTTGAGGCTTGGGATTTTGGGGGCAGACACTGGACCTGACATAAAATTGTATTTTCCTTGTGTGCAAGACATGTAAAGACTTTGTACTTCCACCTTGTTTTCTGTCTCCTTTGTTTTCTCTAGGAAGTACTAACTGAGCCCAGAATAGATGTCATGCTCCTCACTTTTGTTCTCTAACTGCAAGACTATCCTTTGCCTAAATATCAAAGGGAAACTTGCAAAACAAGAATTACAAGTTTTATGAAGATACAACAAGCCAAATTAATTCTTGAGGCAAGTACACAAACCAAATGCTGTTAGAAGACTCTCTTACTATCTGCTGGGGGAGAATTTCCTCCATTATAATGAAACAGAGCTAAAAATATCCTGTATTATGAGAACACTGGAGATGAATGTGAGGCAGTACACTTAGAGAGGATGATTAATTGATGTGTCACCAGCAGTAACACTTCTTGAGTAAAGCGTTTTCACTCACAGTTGCACCCTGGTTCCACTTCAGCTAAGGGAGAGTCCAGGCTGTGATTTGAAGTTCTTTTAGATAAAGAGTTTTGATTTGCTCAGGGCAATTTATCAGCTGTATCAGTCACAAAAACTTTTTATGACAGTAAGTCTACAGGTGCCACCAAGATTAAGCTTGGAGTTTCCTGGCCTCAGAGACAGTTCAACCAGTACAACACAGGAAAAAGTTAGAAAAGTTTTATTACAAGAGATTTGTCAGTCCAAAATTCCTGAGTCCTATTACAAAGACTCAGAGACAAACCAGGTTTTACTACTTTAGAAAAGATTTGATGAAAAAAAATGAGCATATATGATTTTGTTTCTGCAGCCTTTGCGAGTGACATTGATCTGTTGGTTGTTTTTTCCATGCAGTGAAAAAAATTATTTATAAGCTCTGAGCACTTCCTTAGCTACCCATGCTATTTTTCTTCCCTTTATCACCTAAAAACAGCAGTAATTGATTGAAACTGAACGTGGGACTAGTTGCAAACAGGATTGTAATGTATTTGAGGCAACCAAAGGACATGAAAATTACGCTGGACTAGGACTATGACAGTAGAGATTTAAAGAGTAATTAATGGGAACAAATGCTATTACTGGGGAAAATGTTATTACAAGTTCAAAGCCCGTTGGCGATGCTGATGTTTTTACTGAGAGGCTCATCGCCTTTTCACAACTCGGGATGGGTTTAGTTCTGTGGAAAATACAGCACGTTACAAACCACACCACACAGACGTGCAAACACAGCACACAAAACACAAATAAACCCAAGTCCATCTTAAATGAGCTGCACTTAACAGGGAGGAAAAGACACACGTTGTTACTCATAGTCTAATTAAAGAAACTTAACAGTGCCATAATATTAGATTTACAGCTTGAGGAAAGGTCAATCTAAAGCGTCTCCACGATCAGCCTCACACAGTTTATTCCTGAGCCCGGGGGCTCGGTGGGGGTTTCTTGTACCTGATGAACAGGAAGGGAAAGACATTTAAGCAAAAGGATGACAACTAATTGTAGGTAACGCTGGTGTGTTGTACTTGCTGCACTATCCACGTAGGAGCGCAGTTTGGGGCAGTAACTGGCCACTAATCCGTTTACAAAGTTCCCAAGCAAAAGGGACAAGATTTATGTAAACATTCTCAGAAGCTGAACTAAGCGGTAAATTACTTCTGAGCTTTGCGTACGCACAACGGCTGAGAACTAATTCCGTTCAGCAACTCAAAAAACTTTTTCCCCTCCAGTCTTTCAGCTGTCGCGCGTGGAAGCCCCGCGCGGTTGCTGAGCGGAGCCCTCGGCGCCGAGCGAGCCCCGGGAGCCCTCACGGCCCCGCGTCCTCCATTTCCTGCGCTGCGGCGGCGCCTGCGCCCTGCCAAGATGGCGGCGGCGCCTGAGGGCCGGCTGAGGGCGGGATGCGGCCCCTGCCCGTTCCCCTCGGGCCCATCCCGACCCCAAGGCCGTTCCAGCCCCGACCCGCTGTGCCGAGCGCAGCACCGGCGCCTGCCGGTGCCGGGGCAGGGCGGCGCGGGGAGCGGAACGGAGGCTGAGGGAGTCTCGGCTGGCGGAGGCTGCCGGGGGACGGGGCGGCGGCGAGTCCCGGGCAAGTCTCGCTGGGGGATGTGGGGTTTTTCCCCGGAGGCTTTGGGCTGCCCGGCTCGCCGCGGGAGTCTGGGCAGGACAGAGGAGAGGGGCCGAGCACGGCTCCCCGGTACAACGTGGAGCCGCGGAGCGGAGTGGGCCAGGCCGGGCCGGGCAGTGACAGGCGGGGAGGGAGGCGGGCAAAGGCTCCAACGCTCCCGCCGGCCGCTCGGGTGCGTGCGGGGCAGCGCCGCCACTTCCGGGGCTCTGCTGTGCCCGGGCTCCGCTGAGCGTAGCGCGGGTAGAAGCGGACGGTGAGTCACGGGGAACAGCGCGTA